>JANAVB010028664.1:0-64456 GCA_029216955.1 Iris pallida
GCTGATTAACAGTTATTACGATCCTGATCTGTACCCGGCGGTACTACCAGCTGATGATGATGTAGTGGCGGTCTCCATAGATTCTGCTTTAGTCTTTGAGAGTTTAGTTTGATCTTTGTTAATTTTCAGTTTATGGATCTTTTGTATCAGAACAAGTTTTAAGTTATCAATTAAATAAAGTTGTGGTAATCTTAGTATTTGTTGTTGATTTACCTGCATATGGATTACAGCTTACTACCGCCGTCTCTCAACGGTACAGGCTGGGCATGATACGATTCGACCCAAGTATTTGGGGACCGGGTTGTGACATGTTTTTAGTGGTGGCCCATGCAGGTCGAATCAACAACTTAGAAATCTATTTAGAGACATTTAGAACACTAGAACAATAATTTGCCACAACTTGGACCGAAATATATTAGAAGTAATATTTTGTTTGATTATAGATAGGCTACCTTGCTTATGTTTATATCCTAAACCTTCCCGAGAATGGCCACTGACAATATTAATCCTGCTGGCGATGGAGTATCTTCACCCTATCATACCCCCCTCCCCTCCCAATCAAGTCCGGATCCTACACCTCCTCGGCAGCTGGCCGACCGTCCCCTTAATATGACGACGGATCCATCATCTTCTCGGACGGAGATGCAGCCCCCTGTGGTTTCGCCTACTCCAGCTACCCCACCGGTACCTGTAGACCCCACCGACCTCATAGGTCTGCTAAGAGAAGTGCTAGAAGCCCAGAGACTCAAGCTGAAGCTCATCGCGAGTAGACGGCAATTATGAGAGAAGGCATGGAATACCCATAGCGTGGCATTGGCTGTACTGGAAAGAGGAGAAGCAGCTCAACAGGAACCAAGGCCTGCCAAGGTAAACATAAATTTAAGGATTAATTTATGTAATATTAAGGCCATTTAATTAATGGGAATCATATTGCCAAGGTGGGCGATATTGAGAGTTTCAAGAAGCAAACCCTCGACCCTTCAAGGGAACCGAGGGAATCGTCTATGCTGATGAATGGCTCGATAGTATGGAGCGTCTTCTAAGCGTCGCTCGGCTTCCAGAAGACCTCAAGGCTGAAGCAGTGGGACTCCAACTGCAGAATGTAGCAAGCACCTGGTATCGGAATGAACCCCGACTCCAGGATAGGCAGATTGACTGGGACACTTTCAAGAGGTTGTTCAAGAGGAAGTTCTTCCCAACATCAGAGTTGCGGGAGATAGAGAGGCAATTTCAGAACCTGAAGCAAGGAAATATGACTGTTGGAGAATATGCGACAGAATTTGGCCAACTCAGCCGTTTTGCCAAGAACCTGGTGGCTGACCCTGAAGATCGTGCTGAAAGGTTTAGACATGGGCTGAGAGAGAGATCCGCACCCATGTGATCTCAGGTGGTGCTAAAACTTATAAAAAGATTTGGAGCGAGCTCAAAATATAGAGAAGAGCCACCCGCTCGCTCAAAGAGGGATTATCCTGGAACTAACAACTTCCAGGGTAATCAGAAGAGGCCCAACAACAACAACACACACAACAACAACAACAACAACACAACACAACCGGCCTTCCCACCACCAGTAGCAGAACCAACAGGCAAGGAACAATGATAGAGCACCTCAGAGGCAGATCCCTGTCTGTGATTTTTGTAAGAGACCAGGGCACCAGTCGAACATCTGCAGGAGAGGCTAGGACACTGCCTAGTCTGTGGGTCTTCCACCCACCAAGTAAGGACTGCCCCTCGTCATGCACCGGACTGGAGCAACTCAGCAGAAAGGTCCTTTGCCCACTCAGCAACAACAATTTGGACAGCATCAACAGAAGACTGGGCGAGCTTTTGCCCTAGCAGCAGAGGAACAAGAGCCAGAGCAGGAACCTACAGCTGATGTCATCGCAGGTTTCATTTATGTGCATCCTTCCTGCCTGCCAGCTTTATTTGATTCAGGAGCATCACATAGTTTCATATCCACAAAATTTATCTCGGCACACCACATAAATACGGGCTTTAGCAAGAAGATTTGTAGAGTCATGACCGGTGGAGGACCCCTACCTATCACTGAACCTATCCCTATCCACCAATTCGTAGCACCTTTTCTTGTGATGCCTTTACCCAATTATGATATAGTCCTAGGGATGGACTGGTTGAGTAAGCATCATGCGCTGATAGACTGTCACAGAGGATGTGTAGTTTTCAGCCCACCTGGAGAACCGGAGTTTGAAATCTCTCGAACTCCGGAGGATATGGAGTGTGTTACCTACACCTCTATCACAGAAGAACCGGACCTCCCCATCCTATCATAGCAAGAATTTATGGATGTTTTCCCTGATAGTCTTCCCGGGTTACCCCCAGACCGAGACATAGAGTTCACCATTGACCTATCCCCGGTTCTTCCCCTATTTCTAAGGGATGCTACAGAGTCAACACGAAGGAGGCCAAGGAGATGAAGGATCAGATCAATGAACTGAAGGCTTTGGGATTTATCCGAGATGGAGCTTCACCCTGGGGAGCACCTGTCTTGTTTGTTCCCAAGAAGGACGGAACTGTGAGGATGTGCATCGACTACCGGGCGCTGAACAATATCACCATCAAGAATAAGTACCCTCTACCCCGGATCGATGACCTGTTTGACCAACTCAGTGGAGCCAAGGTGTTCTCGAAGATTGATCTCAGATCCGGCTACCATCAGATCAAGGTCAGGAAGGAGGACATTCCCAAGACGGCGTTCAACACCAAGTATGGGCAGTTTGAATTCTTGGTCATGCCGTTTGGACTGACAAATGCTCCTACTGTATTCATGAACCTTATGAACAAGGTTTTTCATGAATACTTAGATCAATTTGTTGTTGTCTTCATTGATGACATTTTGATCTATTCGAAGACTGAAGAGGAGCATGAGGAGCACCTCAGGAAAGTTCTGGAAACTTTGAGGAACGAGAAGTTATATGGTAAGCTATCCAAATGTGAATTCTTTCTAGACAAGGTGGATTTTCTTGGCCATGTTGTCACAGGAGAAGGAATTTCGGTAGATCCTAAGAAGATAGCTGCTGTGGAGAAGTGGTCTACCCCAAGCTCGGTTGCTAAATCAGAAGTTTCTTGGGCTTGGCTGGCTACTACCGGAAGTTTGTGAAGGATTTTGCCAGAATTGCTGAACCGATGACGAAGTTACTCGGAAGAATGAAGAGTTCATCTGGACGAAGATTGCAGGCTGTATTCGAGAGCTGAAGAAGAGGCTGACCACTGCACCAATCCTTGCGCTACCCGCAGGAACTGGTGGTTTCTCAATCTACAGTGATGCCTCTGGAAAAGGACTGGGTTGCGTTCTTCAAAAATGGTAAAGTGATTGCTTACGCATCTAGGCAATTACGGAACCATGAGAAGAATTATCCCACACATGATTTCTTGCTGCAGTCATCTTTGCATTGAAGCTATGGAAGCATTATCTCTATGGAGAGAGAGTGGAAATATATACCGACCACAAAAGTCTGAAATATGTTTTTACTCAGAAAGAGCTGAACATGAGACAAAGAAGATGGCTGGAACTGATGAAAGATTTTGACATCGACCTGCAGTACCATCCGGGTAAGGCTAATGTGGTTGCAGATGCACTTAGTCGATACCCAGTGGCGATGTTTTTGACCAAAGAGGCACTTATTGAGGAATAGAGAAGCTTGGTCTGGAGATTGTACTGCAGGATAAGATCAAGGAACTGGGGCGAAAGCTGATATACCTGGAGCTTACTCAACCATGATGCAGTTGCAATTGCGTTCAAGTTTGATGGACAAAATCAAGGAGACACAATTCCAAGACGAGACGCTTTGCAAGCTCAGAGACGAAGTGCTGGCAGGAACACTTGAAGGTTTCTCTATCGCCAGTGACGGAGCATTGAAGAATGGTACGAGGCTGTGTGTACCATCTGGAATTGAGGAATGAGTGATGCAAGAAGCTCACCAGTCGCAGTATTCCATACATCCTGGAGCTAATAAGATGTATCGGGATATGCGTACCATCATCTGGTGGTATGGAATGAAGAAAGATGTATCCAGATTTGTGGCTAGATGCTTGATTTGCCAATAAGTGAAGGCTAGCAGACAGAGACCCGCAGGACTTCTACAGCCGCTGGATATTCCGGAGTGGAAGTGGAGCATATAACAATGGACTTTGTGTCAGGACTGCCTCGATCCCAAGGAGGGAAGGACGCTATTTGGGTTATTGTAGACCGACTGACTAAGTCGGCACACTTTATTCCCTTCAAGGTTGGTTTATCCACCGAGAAGTTGGCGGCACTGTACATGCGGCACATCTACCGGATTCATGGAGTACCGGTAAGTATTGTATCTGACCGAGATACTAGATTTATCTCACATTTTTGGAAGAGTTTGCATGACAGCTTGGGAACAAAACTGAAGTTCAGCACAGCCTATCATCCCCAAACTGACGGACAATCTAGAGGACCATCCAGACGCTAGAAGATATGCTGAGATCTTGCGTCTTGAATTCGGAGGATCTTGGGAGGATCACTTGCATTTAGTGGAGTTCTCCTACAATAACAGTTACCAAGCTAGCATTGGTATGACCCCATTTGAAGCACTCTATGGACGTCGTTGCCGTATCCACTTGCATGGGACGACGTAGGAGAAAGAGTACTACTGGGGCCAGAGATGGTGACTGATGCAGCAGAGAAGGTGAAGGTAATCAGAGACAAGCTAAGGATCGCCCAAGACAGGCAGAAGCATTGGGCAGATAGCAGTCGTCGACCCCTGGAATTTGAAGAAGGAGATAGTGTCTTTGTGAAGATTTCTTCTACCAGAGGAACTATCCGATTTGGCAGAGCTGGGAAGCTGAGTCCCAGATATATCGGACCATTTCAAGTTTTGAGCCGAATTGGTGAAGTGGCGTATCGGTTAGCTCTACCAGCTAATCTTGAGGGCTGCACAACGTCTTCCACGTTTCGCAGCTCAGACGCTACATCCCGGATCCGATCACATCTGGACCACTCGGAGCTGGAGATTGGACCGAGTCTTACAGTACCAGAGAAGCCTGTAGCAATTTTGGATAGAGGCGAGAAGAGGACCAGAACTTCAGTGACTCCCATAGTCAGAGTTATGTGGAGGCACGATTCCCCAGGAGAGTCTACCTGGAGCGAGAAGATGAGATGCGGGAGCAATACCCGTATTTGTTTGAGACCTGAGGTAATTCCTAACCTTACTCTTTTAATTTCGAGGACGAAATTTCTTAAGGAGGGAAGGTTGAAACCCGTAATTTTTAGTTTATTATTTAAATTAGTTAATTAATTAATTCTGGAAATTTAATTATTAAAATTTTGTGTTTGCTAAATTAATATCATGCCAGATTAGTATTAAAAACTAAATAGAAAATTATTTTCAAAATAAATAAATTTGGATTTTGATTGCCTGGCCCAGTCCCGAACCCAATTCTGAGCCCGAATATATTTTGGAATTACAAAAATTTTAATTATATTTTTCTAAAGAAAATAACATTTAAATGTAGTATCCAATCCATTTTTCTTAAGTCCATTTTATTTTAGTCTTAAGCCCATAAGCCCAATCCATTAAGATCAAAAACCCATTATAATTCTTTTCTTTCTCTCTCTCGTTCTGGAGAGAACTTCCCATCTTCCCTAACGGCCGATCGGTCGATGACCATCCCTTTCCCTTCGAAACCGACCACCCCTTCGGTTTCTCGAAACCCCCAGTTCTACTCCTATATAAACCTTCTCCACCCTCCTCCATCTTCCCATCACATACTTCATCAATTTTCCCCAAATTTTGTGCCCTAAACCCCCATTTTCGGCGAACTCTGAGCCCTCGGCGACCCCGGCCATCCGCGTCGACCCGACGCCGCACCCCTTCGGTCGCCGACCTTCCTGCGCCCAACTCCGCCCTTCGCACCCCTCCGGCGTGCCCCGACCCGCGACCCCGGCGCTCCGCCCGCGGCGTCTCGCCCAACACCAGGGCGCCACCGCACCCTCGCTGACCTTCGGCGCCACCGCAGCTTCGGCCCCCCTTCGTCGTGTTCCTTCGCATTTCCGAGTCAGCACCCCGCGGAATTCCCGATCCGCTGTCTGGTTTTCTCGGGCGTTCCTGTGCTTTCCGTGGAACCTCACTGTGGTCTTTTCCAGAGCTTGGGTGCTGAACACGCAGCCGAACTCCGGCGAGGCGTGTTTCGAGTCCGAGGCATCACTTCGGATTCCGTCGATTTCGGTAACTTCTGATAGTCCCATAGTTCCCTTAGTCTGTGATGAAAATTGGTCCACCGATTCCTTCGGGAATTCAATTTTTTTGGTTACGTTTCAATTACGTTACCATTTTGATTTTTTCGAAGTTTTCCTCGGAATTGGTATGCTGTTGGTTTTGTTTCTGTGATCTTTTCGATTTCGAATTTCTGACTCCTTCGGAAACATTTCTGTGGTTATAGATTTATATATATATATATATTTTGGTTCTGCATTTTCTTAGAATTTTCGAAATTAGTTCGGAAGGGATTCTGTTAGTTTCCGATATTACTTCGGGAATTCCGATATCATTTCAGGACTTCGAATTTATTTCGGAAAATAGTTTTGTGGTTATATTGGGGTATCCCTGGTTTGGGATTTATTTTGCAGGAAAATTGGCGCGTTTCCCAGTTTTGGGTTATCCCGAAAATAGAGGGAATGCTGCCGAAATTTCTAGAAAAATTTAATTATAGTTTTAAAATATTTTTTCGGAAAAGAATACTATTTTTTTGGGCGACGACCTTATTGGTCAGTGGGCCCGGCTAAATGCAAACGAAACCGGTTTCGTCCGGACGTTGAGGCATTAGCTATAAATGACATTGGACCA
Source organism: Iris pallida (assembly GCA_029216955.1). Lineage (NCBI taxonomy): Eukaryota > Viridiplantae > Streptophyta > Magnoliopsida > Asparagales > Iridaceae > Iris > Iris pallida. Next base: position 6,831 of record JANAVB010028664.1, read on the forward strand.
TTCTGAGACTCAAAATATTTTATATTTTAATTAGAATTATTTATATTTAATTTTAGGCATTTACAGGACTAACGAATTTTTCTCTTATTTTAATTCTTGGGAATGTAAGGCATAAGCCTATTCTGGTTATGGAATTGTAATAGCTTAGGTTTTATTTATGTTTCTTTTATTTTCTGATGATTTTGGTAATGGGAACGTAGTATAAAATAATAATATTTATTGTATTTTTCAAAAGAATATAATGATTAATGTTTTGTCACTTAGAAATTAAGTTGTAAATTTAAAAGAAATTCATGTATTTCTCATTAAAAAGGAAAAATCTTAGTTTTTATATTTATAATTATAAAATACCACGTTTTTCCAAATAAATCGATAAATACAATTTTCCGAAAATCAAATATAAATTGAATGTTCTTAATGTCAACGCACTAGTAAGCGTTTTGTTGTAGTAGTTAAAACAAGATTAAAACTTGACTAGGAAACAACTAGATATTGCAACTAGTGTGGCAGTTCTGAATAGTTTGGTTCTGAGACAGATTTCCGAATGTAGGGTTTCGAGGAAGTTTTTGACCATCAACCCCGAAGTACCAACTCTCAGTTCGATCAATTTTAAGGCAAGTACATTTATGTTGATTACAATTATTTAATAATCACTTCACTGTAATTTTAAACCACTGTTCAAACACGAACTCTTTCAGGAGTATTGACTGTACTGTTGGGGACTGGGGGAGTAGAGTAATGTTTATGACCACATCCAAACTAGTATAACAACTGTGTTAGCTTACCCCTCACACACACGGGGATAAGCCATATCGTATCAATAGGATACAACTGTACAACCCAAGCCGGTCATATACATTGCTATTTACATCACAATACTGTAACTATTGCAAAACTGTTTATCTTCAAAACTGTTTAAAAGTGCATGATTTTATTGTTAAATTAATTGTAAGATTAGCATAAATTGTACTTTGCTCCTTTCCTGACTGGATAACCGTAGGTTCTGCTGACGACCCGGAGCTGCTGATTAACAGTTATTATGATCCTGATCTGTACCCGGCGGTACTACCAGCTGATGATGTGTAGTGGCGTCTCCATAGATTCTGCTTTAGTCTTTGAGAGTTTAGTTTGATCTTTGTTAATTTTCAGTTTATGGATCTTTTGTATCAGAACAAGTTTTAAGTTATCAATTAAATAAAAGTTGTGGTAATCTTAGTATTTGTTGTTGATTTACCTGCATATGGATTACAGCTTACTGTCGCCGTCTCATCAACGGTGCAGGCTGGGCATGATCCGATTCGACCCAAGTATTTGGGGACCGGGTCGTGACATAACCGAATGTATAAATATTCGATGCAACCGAATGATCGCAAAACCCTAACCCCGAATCATCGCGACCCCCGCCACGCGCATCCCAGCACCCTGGACGGTCGCTCGCCGTCGGCACCGCCACCATACGCGGCAGGAACCGCCGCGGAGAGCTTCGCGCGCGCGTGACAGTGAACACGCGACAGCAGCAATGGCAGCCGCAACGACCAACTTGATGGTAAGTTTTTGAACTCGTTACTCCATCATTTTGTAAACCGTAAATTAGTTTAGAAAGCCAACATGATCGCCTCGAAACCCCAGTAATTAGATTTTGTATAGGATGCACAATCAGGCCACGGGATCGACTCAAAGTCGGTCAAAATCTGTTGAAATAGGACAGTATTTCGAGTCCAAGAACCCATTTTGGAAGGAAGAATTCGGACAGTTTATTGAGAAATTTTAGGATCTGTTTGAAGAGATTCATAGACAACATACACAAGAAACCCAACTCATAGTTTTATTTTTGATCGGTTATTTTGTGATTAATTCAGTTTCAACTTTTAGAAAAAAAAAACTAGTTTCAAATTATAGAAATTCAATAAAACTCTTCGATACGACGTACGTCCCGCCATTCCAGGCGACGTGGTCGCAAACCGAAAGTATCAAAAGCTGCGTAACGGCTTCGTGGTCGTGTGGGCTTTGGCGGAATTCAAATTGGTCGCGTGTGTGCGACGAATTTGATGCGTATCCGTCAAAATTCACCATATCGTGTACGTTGCAAATTTCTCAATTACTTTGTGAACGTTCGTCAGATCGAGACGAAACTTGCGCCAACAGGACCGTATCGTTTTTCTGGTCCTGTATGCCAAGTTTGGTCCGATTCTGAGACCATTGATAAAATCACCATTTTGCGGGCCCTACGGTTCCACTCAACGGGCGATTTTGTGCACGGCCCGCCGGAATCCAACTCTGGACATACGGTTGGGTTCGTATCGGAAAACTGGATCCGTAGACATGTAGTTTGACGAATTTAGAGACCATTGACTCTGGCACGCTTTTCGGTGTAAAGCGGGTCCAACGGCGGACATCATTTTTGTCCGAAATTACCGTTTTACCCCTGTGTCCAGAATTGGACTTAAGGATAGGCAATCCTAGCTATTTTGACTATTCTGAGAATATTGGTAATGTTTATTTCAGCTTCCGGGAACTGTTGTACGGGTTTTGACTATTGTGGCACATTGAGTAGTTCAGACTGTCGGTTTTACCAGCAGAGGACCACAGGCGAGTACAGTTTATTGTCTCTATTTCGATATTGATCTTTACTATATTTTATTGATTAGTCATTGGTTATGTGATTATTTTCTATTATAAATTGTTGAGTCGGGAATGAGAAGTACCAACGATGTATGATCTGACCTTAGACAGTGTAGACAGTGTAGACAGTGATTTATTATTGCAAAGTAGACAGTGTAGATAGTGATTTATTTATTGCAAAGTAGACAGTGTAAACCGTGATTATTATTACATTTAAACTGTGTAGATCATGATTATTAATTTGTAGACAATGTTTCTTTATTTCAATAATTATTGTAGACAGTGTAACTTTAGACAGTGTAACTTTAGACAGTGTAACTTTAGACAGTGTAACTTTAGACAGTGTAGACAGTGTCGCATAATTGTCCCGAGATCGATCACATATCAAAGGTACTTCGAACAGTTGGGAAAAGTATTTTGTGTCTATTTATCTATTATTGGTTTTCTGTATTTCCTGTTTATTTTCAAAACTCATGATTGATGTCTAACCTTTGTTTATAGTCATTTTCTTTATTTGAAATTGCATTCAGTGAATTGTGCTCGTTTCATTCCTGACTGGAAACCGACATTTTCAGGTTAGCCGTGGATTCACTTAGCTTGGGGAGTGACGGGAATACTTGCAGACAAAGCCTAGAGATTAGTTAGATAGTTGAGTTGTAGTCATTCATTTATTTGTACAAGTTTATATTTTTCCTGCAAATGTAAAACTTGTGAATATTGTAAGTTAAATTAATTATGTGAATGAGTATTATTTGTGATTCTGATCTTCATGGTCGTGACAGCGTTCTACCGCCGACACTGCGGCGTAGGCTGGCTTGGACACGCCTCGTATCTGTTTAAAAAAAATAGGTACGGGACGTGACATCTTGTCGGAGGGTGCCAAGTTACCGAAAGACTTTTACCGCTCTAAGAGGATGGTGAGATTCCTCTGGATGGGATACGACAAGATCGATTGCTGTCAGAACGGATGGCTGCTTTACTACAAAGATCACAAGGATGCAGAAGTGTGCAAATTCTGTGGTGCTGATCGCTACAAGCCAACTGCTGTAGGCAAGTCTAGAAGACCGACTGCTTCAATACACTACTTTTCGTTGACGCCGCGGTTGCAGAGGTTGTTCATGGTGAAAGAGACTGCCGAAAATATGAGTTGGCACAAGCGACAACAGACCGAAGGAGTGTTGGATCACCCATCTGATGGAGAAGATGGAAGCACTTCGATCGAGCATATCCTAATTTCGCTTCTGATGCGCGTAGTGTAAGGTTGGGGCTCTTCTCTGATGATTCTACCCCATTTGGTCTTTCAGGCTCCCAATATTTATGCTGGCCGATAATCCTCACTCCGTACAACCTACTGCCTTCGATGTGCATGAAGACACCTTACATGTTCTTAACTATTATCATCCCCAGTCCGAACAACCCGAAGAGGAACATCGACGTATACGTACAGCCGTTGATAGATGAGCTGAAGCAGCTATGGGAAACAGGGGCGTACACGTATGATGATTCGAAAAAACAGAATTTTCAGATGCGGGCAGCACTAATGTGGACAATCAACGACTTTTCGGCTTATAGAATGTTATCTGGATGGAGCACTCATGGTCGGCTTTCATGTCCGTATTGTATGGACCGCACTAAGGCTTTTCGTTTGAGACACGGAGGAAAGCCATGCTTCTTTGATTGTCACCGACAGTTCTTGCCGAAAGACCATCCGTACCGTATGAACAGAACTGCATTCCGTACCGGAGCTATAGAGAAGGGCGATCCACCGCCAATGTGATCCGGAGAGGACATATGGGAGCAAGTAAAAGAAATTCCAAGTGCTATTGAAGATCCTACAATGAGCAGCCGTTGTGCAGGATTTGGCGAAGATTATAACTGAACCATAAGGAGTATATTCTGGGATCTGGCATATTGGAGCACAAATCTGATTAGACATAACCTTGACGTCATGCATATCGAGAAGAACGTGTTGATAACATAATTAATACTGTAATGGACGTCAAGGAAAAGACAAAAGACAATCAGAAGGCTAGATTGGACTTAGCCAAAATATGCAGACGCCCTACATTGCACATGATAGACAGCGGGAAGGAAAAGCTTTTGCGGCCTAAGACAATCTACTCGCTGGACAAGGAGGACAAAGTGAGACTTTGTAGATGGATCCAGGACTTAAAATTTCTGGACGGATACGTCTCCAATCTAAAAAGATGTGTCGACATAAATGAGTGTAAACTGACCGGAATGAAGAGCCACGATTGCCATGTATTCATGGAGAGGTTAATTCCTGTTGTATTTCGGGAATTATTACCGTCGGTAGTCTGGGATCCATTAACAGAGCTTAGCATATTCTTCAGAGATCTTTGTTCTTGCAAGTTGCTCGTCGATCGTTTAGAGAAGTAAGCGAAGGACATTGTGGGTAACACTTTACAAACTTGAGAGAGTTTTTCCTCCTGCATTTTCGACTCAATGTAGCATTTGCCGATTCATCTTATCCATGAGGCTCTTATTGCTGGACATATCGGTTATCGTTAGATGTACCCGTTCGAGCGACAGTTGAACCACCTCAAGAGGTGAAAAATAAGGCACGGGTGGTGGGTTCTATTTGTGAAACATATGTCCTTGAGGAGATTTCAAACTTCTGTTCCATGTATTTTTAGCCTCATATTGCTACAAACAGAACAAGGGCTCCCAGAAATGACGACGGCTATGAAGTTGGTATTGAGGCAAAGCTGAAAGTATTTACTGCCTACGGAAAACCATCTGGTAAAATGAAAAAAAGATATCTAAATGACGACAAATTTTGCGCTGCAATGTTATATGTATTGCTCAACTGCGACGAGGAAGAAGTGGACAAGCTAGAGGGGTAAGTAAAATTATTTCGCGTGCTTCGTTGCTTCTGAGTATAACTAATACCTATGCTTCGTTGCTTTCTAGCATGTTTAAGGATGAGGTAACGTCCAACAATCCGCATGCAACCGAGGAGAAGTAGAACAGCAAATGAGACTTCATTTTCATTTTTGGTTGAGAGCATATGTACGGATATCTTCACAATTTACTTTTTCTGTACATTTATACTTGCACATAATAATTAAGTTAGCATCGTTTATATGGTATTTAGGTTGATCGTCCGGAGGCAATCCTTGAGAATGAGTATATTAAAACTCTAGTCAAGGGGCCAATTTATCAAGTGAAGACCTGGCCAAGTTACTGTGTAAATGGTTTCAGGTTCAAGTCAACAAATGCTCGAATAAGAGACGACTTCTTGGATTTGGATTCTACAAACAATAGCTGTTTGTGCATAAAATCTTCAAACTACAAAGATGTCGACCCAGGCAATGACTTCTTTGGTGTTTTACGGGAGATTATGGAACTGACATACAATTATGCTATAGAACCTTGTAAGATCGTCTTATTCATGTGACTGGTTCGATCTGATCCAAGGTCGAGGTTGGAGAGTTAACAAACATGGTCTTGTTGACATAAATTATCGCCGTCGATATCAAGCTTATGAGCCATTTGTTCTAGCAAGTCAGGCTCAGCTAGTTTACTTTACCAGCTATCCAAAACGAGGAGCCGGGAGATCAGATTGGTGGGCAGTCTGTAAGACTAAAGCTCGAAATACCTTCGATGTCGACGAGATAGCTTATCAGGAAGACGAACTATCTCTTATTATAAATATTGTCGATGTGGACTCAACGGAAGTTCCTCATGACATGTTTCAATTGGAAGAGGTAAAAGTATCAGAAGAGGAAGAGGAAGTTGATAGAAGTGAAGAGAAAGAGAAAGAGAATCGGAACAAGATAAATTTTTAGAAGATGATTGAATATGTTTAATTTTCAGATGTAGTATGGTTTACTTTTATTTTTTCCAGATGTAGTATGGTTTACTTTTGTTTTAGCGACGTTAATAAGCGACGTTTTCAGATGTAGTATGGTTTACTTTTGTTTTTTTCAGATGCAGTATGGTTTACTTAGCGACGTTTTCAGATGTAGTATGGTATACTTTTGTTTTTTCAGATGTAGTATGGTATACTTTTTATTTTTTCAGATATGGCTCGACGTGGATACTTTGGTTCCGGTGGTGGTGGTAGTCGACGAGCCCGACAGTCTTCATCTACCACTCCTCCTACTGACTCATCATCCCCCCGCACTCCAGTATACACTAGTGGTCTAGTCGCCGACAGTGTCTCCATACCCGGCTCTAGCAGTTCGAGGCTAGGGCCTTCTTCTTCTACGCAGCCAGTACCGTCGAGTATTCCAGAGGTCGACCCCACTACTGAGGAGCAGGCCGAGGCCGAGGCCCACGTCGAGGTCGAGGACGATGGCGAGGCCCACGCCGAGGGCGAGGGCGAGGCCGAAGGGCAGGCTGCGGGCAGGGGCAGGGGGCGGGGCAGTGGCATGGTGCAGCTCCCATTTGAGACAGATCCTCCGTGTCGCCCGGAGGGGGATTTGAGGTTAGAGATTTGGGCCTGTACTCGGACCAGGTGGTAAGTAAAATTATTGCATTTAATTTGTTTAAATTTATTATAAACTTGTTTAATAAATTTTAATTTCCATTTTACAAGTATCATCCCTCCTCCGTACACCGGTCACTGGGTACATTCCTGCGACAGAACTACGGGGGCCCTGGATCAACTGGAGGGATATCCCGGCCGACAAGAAGGCCTTCTGGTTTAAGCACTTTTCGGTACGTAAAAGTTTATTTTCTTTTAACATTTAGTATGTTATGTTATAACTTACGTACTTTTTTAATTTTTTCAGCGGACTTACTTCTTTCCTTCCCTCCGCGCCGTTGCTGTCGAGGCTATTTTTTCCAGCGTCGCCAGCAAGCTCATTAGGGACGCGATCCTCGACCAAAAGGATCGCGACTGTCGGGGAGAGCCTATTCAGGGTTGGATCTCTGCCGCCGACTGGGCGGTAATGAAGAGATTCAAGGAGGAAGCCTACAAAAGAAGTCCGCGAAGTCTAAAAGAGCACGACAGGCGGGATCGCAGTGGTGTGGTGGATCACTGTCCATCATGGATTTCTTCACCCATATGGTACGTATCTTGCCGTATACCCATAATTAATACTTAATAGTAATATATTTCTTTCAACTTAACTGACAAATCATATAATTTCGTAACAGGTTGAATCGGAAGAAGATCCGAATATGGTGACCTTGTTCCTCGCTACACACACGAAGGAGAGTGGTTCGTAGACGACAAGGCCCGGGACACCTACGTAAGTTTTACTTAATGCTAGTTCATTATTATTAATTTTAGTTTCGTAGAAAATTTATATATGTTATTTCTAGGCCGAGTTTTAGAAGTTTTGCTTAATGCTAGTTCATTAATATTAATTTTTAGCGACCACGTGAGAATTCATATAGATGTTATTTCTAGGCCGAGTTTTTGAGGCTTAGGGAGGCCGGACCGACACGGTCAGAGGGAGCTGGTGCTAGCACTTCCCAGCAGCCCCGGCCGTTGCAGCTCAGTCAGATGACGAGCTGTGAATGAGGGCCGTTGGTGGCATGCATAGGGGTACGTACTATGGTACGGGCTCCTATGGTGCCTTCATTGCGTCACAGGCATCTACGACAGCCACTAGTGTGCCCGGCCCCGCACAGACTGAGGAGTCGCTCCGCCACCAGCAGAGTGTCGATGCGCAGATCGCAGCTCTGCGTGACAAGATACGGAGATGCTGCAGATGATGGGGGGCCGTATACAGATGATTCTGTGCTCATCTCACACTTCGAGAGGCTTGAGGAGACTACTGAGGTACTGCGACAGATGACCCATGCTACGCAGGAGGCTACGCAGCGTTTGGTCGAGCAGATGCAGCAGTTCCAGGAGATGGCTACCAACCGTCTGCTGGTACGCCGGGAGCATCATCTACATCCGGCGGTGCACGGAAGGACATGCTCGTCCACCTGTTATCACCGGAGGAGTATCAGACGATCCTGTCGTTACGACGACAGTCATCTGGTAGCGCTCCTCCTCCAGCTCCGGCTCCAGCACCTGGTCCAGCTCCAGCATCGGGTCCAGCTCCAGGCGATCAGTAGTTGTTTTTTACATTTTCGGACTGTACTATATTTTTTACTTTGTACGTATTTGGGGATATTTACTTTGTTTGTTGAGGATATTGACTTTATATGTATTTGTGGATATTGACTTTGTTCGTTGAGGATATTATATATTGACTTTGTTCGTTGCGGATAGTATTTTTTCTTTATATTTTTTGTATATTCTGGAATGTATTGTGCGTGCCGGTGTTGAGTGTTCCATCGAGGGCGTCGGCGAACCTAGGGATTGGATTCTGTATTTTGTATTTTGGCTCAGGCTCCAGCTCCATTTGCATTCTGGAATCTGTTTTTTTATATATTTTTAACTTAGCGACGTTTTTAGCGACGTTACGCTTCGTCACTAAATATTAACGACGTTAATAAATGTCGCTAAAAGTGTCGCTAAAATGCTGACGTGGTAACACGTGGCACCAAATCTGATGTCAGCACGTCGTCGCCAAAACATCGCAAATGTGTCGCTAAACGGCGACCACACGATAACGTCGCCATTTGCGTCGCTAATTAGCGTCAACGTTAAAACGTCGCAAATAACGTCGTTAATTAGCGACGTTTATAACATCGCTAATTAACGTCGCCATAGCGACGTTTTCTCGTTTAGCGACACATTTTTTTCCGTCGTTTCCAAAATGTCGCCCAAAATGTCGCTAATTTCACTTAGCGACGTTTTTACCGAGTTTAGCGACGTTTTGGAACGTCGCTAATCTGACAAATTTTTGTAGTGATTGGGAGGTGTTGTACATTATGGTAAAGCAGTGGAATGCACCTTAAATTTGGGTAAAGCAATTGGGGTGCGACTCAAAATTTCTCTTTTTTAAATAGATCATAGGATTCTTTTTAAGAAATTTTGACTTACCCCCACTTAATTTAACCCAATTTATGGTGTACCCCACAGTTTTGCAAAAATGTACAATACCCCCACTTTGGACGGAATTCGTCAAAAAAATTTTGGGACCAAAATGTCCTTGTCTTCTTCCTCTTTTCGCTCCTCTTATCCCCCCTCCCAGCCTTCGCTGTGCGCTCCCCCTCCCCCCCCATTTACGCTCCCCCCTCCCCCACGCCGTCACTCCCCCCTTCCTGCCATCGCCTCTGCCTCCACTCCCCCCTTCCTACCTCCGGTAGCAGCAGCAGCGACGGCAGCAGCGGAAGCAACACGACGGAGACGGGGAGTCTTCCTCCTCTCCGTCTCCGGCGGCAGCAGCAACGGCAGCAATGGAAGCAGCACGACCGAGGTGGGAAGGGGGGAGCGTGGCGGTGGCCGGAGGGGGTGGGAGGGGGAGGGGGTGGGTGAGAGGAAAGACGGCAGGGGCATTTTGGTCATTTTTTTGACGGATTCCTTCCAAAGTGGGGGGTACTGTACATTTTTATAAAACTGTGCGGTGCACCGTGAATTGGGATAAATCAAGTGAAGGGTAAGTCATGAATAATGCTATTTGTACCTCCAAATTGTACCTCCAAATTGTCCCTCTTTACGTGGCAACTGACGTGATATGTTGATATGGCAGTTGATGTGACAAATTTTAAAATTAAAATTAAAACTAACATTAAAATTAATATTAAATTTAACATTAACATTAACATTAAATTAATATTATCGTTAACATTAACAATAATATTAATATTAATATTAACATTAATTAATATTAAATTAACATTAATATTAACATTAATTAATATTAACATTAAATTAATATGAACAAAATTGGGTAATTAACTTTTTGGGTTAAATTTTGTCATGTCATCGGTCATGTCAGATGACACATAATATTATTTAATATGCCACGTCAGCTGCTACATAAGGAGGAATGTATTGGAGGAATGATTTGCAGGTACGAATAGCATTACTTTTTTTATATTAGAAGAGAAGAGAAGAGTCGAGGAGAGAACTCTGTAGTTTATAATCTAATTAAAAATGGTTACCGTGGAGGATTCAAGAGTTGGGGACTAGAGGCAAGTCTAGAGATGAGCATTATTCGATTTTGGATAAAAAATCGAATCGAATCGAACCAAATTAATAAGATTCAGTTTGAAAAAAAAATCAGTTCGACGGTCCAAAACTGAAATTCGAATAAAACTTATACAATTATTAAATGTCATCAATTGTATACATATTTGACGATTAAAAATATGTATATTGTTAAGAATATTTGAAAACAATAATTATATATGTCTTTTAAAATCAAATTTTGATAATTTAACAACTAGTTCAACTTTAAACCCAACTCTGAAATACAACAGACATATGTATAAAAATTATAAAATTTTAATATAATTTAATTACAATTCTAACTTTGAGTTCGACCTATTAAATAATAAAAATATCCAAAATGAACGTTAATCGGTTTGGTTCAGTTTTGATTATGGTCAATTTCGGTTAGATTTTAGAATTTTGATTTATTATTTTTGGTTGGAACCAAATAAACGGAATGCTCATCCTTACACATGTCCATGGTGGATTTTGAAAAAAAAAAATAGTGTCATTTTCCTTGATTTTGCCAAAAGGAAATGCCATAGCTAATATTGGAATTTGGATACCAAATAGAAAAAGCATGTCGAAATCGCACACGTCGAATCGTGTTGACGTAACGGTTCTTTATTGATTCAGTATTCTTTGTTAGCACCAAATTTTACTACAGTCAATAGAAGACCGTTACATCAGCGCGGACGCAATTTCCGCTCGGTTCGGTAAACAGCACTCTACCAAATATTACAGCACTCTTAGACTGAGACTTGTCAATTGGGCATCAGTCACATGACCCAGTGAATGCAGACCTACCTAACCCTTTTTAACTTGCTAACCGTTTGATTACATTGTTAGTTTAGTTCACATGAAACCTCTCTTCAGTCCTCGTCACTATTTAAAAATAGTTACTCCTACTCTCCCTCTAAATAAAGCACACTGTGACTTTGCTCTCTCTGAACATTCCAGTCTTCTTCTTCTTGAAAGTGAGTATGAGCAAAATGAGGCTCTTGGCAATCTTCCTGCTCTTCCTCCTGAGCCAACAACAGCACAATACTGTAGATGCAGCAGGAGGCTTCGTCAGGACCAGTGGCCACCACTTTGTTGTGAATGGCGACCCATTCTTCGCAAATGGGTTCAATGCCTACTGGCTGATGAGCATGGCCTCAGACCCCTCCCAGAGGCCTAAAGTCACCTCTGCCTTTGCTCAAGCCTCCAGCCATGGCCTCACCGTCGCGAGGACCTGGGCATTCAGTGACGGTGGCACCAACCCCCTCCAGTACTCCCCAGGCTCATACAATGAACAAATGTTCAAGGTTACACTCAACTCACAATCAACATTAATTCTTCTGTACCATATATATATTTTTCTTTCTAACTTACTAAATATCTCGGACTTTTCCCAACGTATTTAGTTGTTAGTCATAATAATTTAGTAACAGCTTGCGACTTTAATAGTTTAGAGTAGCAACTTGTAAATCAAAAAATGTTCAAGCTATCTAAGTTGTAAATTAGTAAAAAACAATTGTCTGGGTATTCTAATTTTCCCCCTCTGTTGTTTTTGGTTCAGGGGTTGGATTTTGTGGTAGCAGAGGCTAGGAAGTACAAGATTAGGCTCATACTGAGCCTTGTGAACACTATGAGAACTTTGGAGGGAAGGGGCAGTATGTCCAGTGGGCAAGGAGCCAAGGGCAGGCCATTGGATCTGAGGATGAGTTCTTCACCAACCCTCTTGTCAAGGGCTACTACAAGAATCATGTCAAGGTACACAATCAACATTCCTTCTCTATTACATACTATATACATTTTTTTTCCTTCTTCTTCAAATATAGCTACTCAATCTCTTATGAATGTTGAAGAATTAATCATAGATGGTTCTTTTTGTAGTTTATAAATTTGTGATTTTTGTAGCCCATTGAGTAGAGGATCATCCATTGAAAGACAAAAACAATATAAATCATTTAATCGGTGGAATGGAATTTGAACGGATATTCTTTTGCTTTGATACCATGTTCACTAATGTTACCAAAAACTCGAGCGGATAGAATTAGCCAACATTATTAGGATTTATTATGGTATATATTAAATCTTAAACAAAGCTTTATTAGGGTTTCTCCTTGAAATTTCAGAATGTTTATTTCTCGGAGCCAATTGATAAGATTTTGTTTGCCAATTGGTTGACTCGATCTTTTATATAAAAAAAATATTAGAGGAATTTACATGGTCGGAATTTTGTGATCTTGCTAAACCTCAATGAAGGGGGTTTTCCCGAATTCTTTTGGGTGTATATGTGTGCATATGAATCTGTGAAGGGGTTCAAAGTCGGGGAAACAACTCTCCGTCCATTGGGATTAAGGTTGAATACTTCTCGAGTCCTCAACACTCACCATAAGTGTGAGATTCATGGCTTCGATGAAAATTGCAATTTCCCAAAGGAAGAAAAAAGAACAAAGAATTGATTTCCTTCCTTTCCTTTCCTTTCCGTGAACCAAACGAGGCCTTATTGTATATTTGTGAAGTTTGTGTTTTAAGCAAATTTTCTCTCTTCGAGCTAGTTTGTTTACTGAGTCCCTTGAAAGTTGATAAGTCTGTGATTCTTTGCATGAAGGCTGTGCTCACTAGACGCAACACCATCACCGGGGTTGCTTACAAGGATGACCCAACAATCTTTGCATGGGAGCTGATGAATGAGCCCAGGTGCCCTTCAGATTTGTCTGGTAAAAGCATACAGGTTAGCATCTTACTTTTGCTTTAAGTCATGCTTGTTTGTCATTTGGTTCCCCCCAATTATTGATGAGATGGTGAAAAGTTTGCTTGGTGTGAGAAGGAAAGAATAAAGAGAGCATGAAAGAAACTGCTTTCCTTTGTTAAAACTCAAGATAATTAAGTGGAACAAAATATATTGTTTTCATCTCCCTATTTATATTCTTCCCCATATTTGCTTTCTTTTACAGCCTTAGGAAAAAGAACAAGAACTTTTTTTTTTTTGATGAAAAGACGCAATCTTTATTACTAACTCAGAGCTGTATCAACTGCATTATTACAATCTTCCTCCAACAAAGAGCTAATGAAATCTGGAGGTTCTGAAAACTAGAAATGTCAAAATTATTGACAGCAAATGAAGCTAATGAATGAGCTACTTTATTACAAAGTCTTCTTGCAAAGATGAACGAAGGTTGTTTGGACAGGGAAACAAGTTGCTCTTGAATGGATAAAAGAAGGTCTTGCATACGCCAAGGCAAGAGATCCGTCTCACCGTTCATTATCCTGATCGCCGTCAAAGAGTCGCTCTCAATGGAATATTTAACTGTCATGGGAGGATGAGTTGGCTCATAATTTTGGCAAATTCTTTGCAAATCTAAAGACATATATGAAGCAAAAATTGTTGGGTATGCACTGATACCGCTAATTGGGATGGAGATAGCTTACCCACTTAACGTGGGAGCTACAATGAGTTGAAGTTTAGCTTATCCGCTTAACACGGAGGCTAGAGAAAAGAAAAGAAAAACAAACATGCAAAAGACAAGAGAATTAACGAGGTTCGGCTATGTGCCTACGTCCTCGGACAACAATAGTTCTTTTCTTTCTTCTTCCACTAAGAATAGTGGGATTACAGAGTTACAAACTCTCTCTTGGATACACTCAAGAGGATCTCTCTCATACACAAGTATGGAAGACACTTTGGTGAAGAAGCACCCGAGGTAGAAGCACCGCCCGGAAGAACACCGTAAGCAAGGAGCACCAACACTTCTAGCACCAAGATCACAAGGGAGGATTAACCCAAACATCTCCCAAACCATCTCCTTATATAGCCATAAGGGAATGAACATTCTCCTCCAAGATTCATTCATGCAAGATGAATGAACCTTGGGAACTCCACAAGTCTTTAGACTTTCTCCAAGGTGAATGAACCTTGGGAACTCCAAATCCTCTCTCCAATTAAGGAGGGACCACCCAACAACTTCCCCCTTCCCGACTTAAGTGGAAGGCTCCGTCATACCAGCTGCACTTCTGCAAAAGATGTGCTTGTCTTTAGGTAAAGATTTAGTCATCATGTCTGAGCCGTTGTCATTGGTATGGATCTTCTCAATCTGAAGTTGCTTGGATTCCACCACGTTACGAATTTAATGATATCTCACGTCAATATGCTTTGTCCTCGAGTGAAAACTCGAATTCTTGCTCAAATGGATAGCACTCTGGCTATCACAATAAAGAACATATTCTCGTTGTTCTTGACCCAACTCTTATAGGAATCTTTTCATCCACAGTAGTTCTTTGCGTGCTTCTGTCGCTGCGATATATTCTGCTTCTGTAGTCGACAGAGCAACACACTTCTGTAACTTTGACTGCCAAGACACAGCTCTCCCTGAAAGAGTAACCAAATATCCTGAAGTAGATTTTCTGGAGTCAAAATCTCCAGCCATATCTGCATCTGTGTACCCAATCAACACAGGCTTGTCATTTCCAAAGCACAATCTCATTTTGGAAGTACCTCTGAGGTATCTCAAAATCCACTTCACCGCTTTCCAATGCTCTTTTCCCGGATTGGATAAGAATCTGCTGACGACACAAACTGCATGTGCTATGTCAGGTCTGGTGCACACCATCATATGCATAAGACTGCCAACTGTTGAGGCATATGGCACCGATGCCATCTCTTCTTTTTCTTTGTTGCTTGTAGGACACTGTCTTGAGTTGAGCAAAAATTGATTAGCAAGTGGAGTTGCTACAGGTTTTGCCTTGTCTATGTTGAACTTCTTCAACACCTTCTCGATATAGCGCTCTTGTGATAACCACAGCTTCCCATTCCTTCGATCACGGGAGATATGCATACCGAGAATTTGCTTTGCTGGACCTAAGTCCTTCATTGCAAAGGACTTGCTGAGCTCTTTCTTTAACTTGTTGATCTTGTCATTGTCACGACCTACGATCAATATATCATCAACATATAGAAGGAGTATAATCAGTTCACCATCAGAGTACCTTTTGACAAACACACAATGATCAGAAGTGGTCCTCAGGTATCCTTGCTTGGTCTTGAAGAGATCAAACTTCTTATACCATTGGCGTGGTGCCTGTTTCAGTCCATACAGGCTCTTCTTTAGTCGACAGACTAGATCTTCTTTTCCTTTGACTTTGAAACCCTCTGGCTGCTCCATGTAGATTTCTTCTTCAATCTCTCCATGAAGGAATGCAGTCTTCACATCTAGTTGTTCCACTTCTAGATTTAGACTTGCAGCCAAGCTGAGCACTACTCTGATAGATGTCATCTTCACCACTGGTGAGAAAATCTCTTCATAGTCAATTCCTTGCTTCTGACTAAAACCTTTCACAACTAGCCTCGCCTTGTATCTTGGTTGTGATTTGTTTTCTTCTGTCTTCAGCTTATACACCCATTTGTTCTTGAGTGCCCTTCTTCCTTTTGGTAATTTTACCAAATCATAAGTGTGATTCTCATGCAAGGACTTCATCTCATCTTGCATGGCTTCCAGCCACTTCCCCTTTTTCTCGTGTGTCACGGCTTCTTGATAGTTTTCAGGTTCTCCTGCATCTGTTTGCAATACATACTGTTGTGGACTGTAGAGGCTGTTAGGCTTCGGTTGTCTGTTTGATCTTCTCAGTTGAGGTCCTTCAGGAGCTTGCTCTTCTTGAACATTTTCATGTGCGATGTCATCATCATGATTGTCCTCGACATGATCATGGATTTCAGCTTCATTGTTCTCGACCGGATCTCCCCTTTGTTCCTGGGGCCGAGACACTGGATTTAGGTTGACAGGAAATTCCCTGGAGCTATCACCTTTTCTCCCTTCTGACAATCTTCAATAGTTTGATCTTCAAAGAAGACCACATCTCTGCTTCTGACAATCTTCTTATTGACAGGATCCCAGAGTCTGTAGCCGAACTCTTCATCTCCATAGCCAAGAAAAATGTATTCTTTTGATTTGACATCAAGCTTGGACCTCTCGTCTTTAGGAATGTGCACAAATGCTCTACACCCAAACACTTTCAAGTATTGGTAGGACACATTTTTTTCTGTCCAGAACTTGTTCGGTACATCACCATTGAGTGGAGCTGATGGAGACAAGTTGATTAAGTGAACTGCTGTCATTAATGCTTCACCCCAGAAACCCTTTGGCAGCTTGGAGTGAGATAACATGGTTCTGATCCGCTCAACGATCGTTCTGTTCATCCTCTCCGCCAACCCGTTGTGCTGAGGGGTCTTTGGAACCGATCTTTCATGTCTGATCCCATTATTCTTGCAATAGATTCTGAAGTCTCCTATGTGTTAGCCCAATGATTACATTGTGTTTTTGAATATGGCTAATCAGTTAAGTTTAACATAATGATGTCACTAATATTTATATACTCACTATCATATTGCTACTTAAACTTAGCATTGTCCTAATTATCCTATATTATACTGCTATGCTTGTATCGTACTGCAACATATTTTGTTGGCCTAACATGCTATCATGTTGTTACTTAAACTTAGCAATGTCCTAATTGTCCTATATTGTATAGCTATGCTTGTATCGTACTGCAACATATTTTGCTGGCCTAACATGTATTTGTAGACATGCAGTAAGCATGATCTAACATGATCAAACAGGACATAGGCAATGAAGAATTAATGTTGGACCAAAGACGGCGTCATATAAAGGGATTTCTCCGAACCGCCTAACGACCTATCCGGAGCCTCGCATCGGGGGTTCCGCTGCCCGGTCAGCGGACAGGGGTCGAGGGGGCAGCGCCCCCCGTCGGGGGTTCGGGGGCAAAGCCCCCGAAAGGTATTCAGATTTTCAGATCTGTATATCTTTGGACGACTGCTGTCAGGGAAAAAGATGTCTTCATGGCTGCTCAAATATCAGAAGAAAGGCATCATCAAAGGGCTCTTGGTTTTCCTGTTTGTTCTATGTCTGTAATCTTCAATTTATTAAGTCTAGGAGAATGTGTACGTTGAGTCGCACTGAGTCATCTCAACCCCTAGACATATCTCTCCAAGATCTACCATACAAATAGACCAATTCCTGAACCAAGCCCAAGCTCCACAAAGCCCAAAAGCCCAATGGACCAATTCTGTCTGCTGGAGACAGAGTTCGGGCCGAACTCTGCCTCCACACAGAGTTCGGGCCGAACTCTGTCCCCTGATTTCCAGCACCCTGATTTTTAGGGCCTGCTTGCTACAAGCTGTCCAACGGCCAAAAATTTGAATTATTTATACCGAATTCTGGCCGAATTCTGCATGTCCCGAACCCTATAAATAGGCCTTGGTTTCTCTCATTTGAAACCATCCACTCTTCTATTCTTCTTTTCTTACATAGCCTATATAGTCAAGAGCCTTACTCTTCCAATCTACTAGCCACAAAACTTCCTAAGCCCCAAGGTGCTCAAGTGCGATTCAGCTAGAAGTTTTTGTGCAAGAGTTGAAAAGAAAAGTCACTTGGACAATTCCAAGTCGCTTGGAAAAATCCAAGCAAATCGCCACTGCGATCCTCTGTAAGAAGTTGACGTGCTCTTCTGAAGAAAAGGCACGGGTTGTAAACTACTATTTCACAAATAGTGGATTTGAATCCTGAGCTAGAGTTCTCAGGCCTGGACTAGTCCTCCACGAGGGAAACCAGGTTAAAACTGTTGTGTTTGCGTATGCTCTTCTGATCTTTATTTACTTCCGCATTTCCTTCTGATTTATTTACTATCTTGATAGTTATTTTATGGAGGTGATATAGAGTTAATTTTTATTTGGTGATTATCGACACAAACTCTATTCACCCCCTCTAGAGTTGCCTACACCTGTGTTTTCAATTGGTATCAGAGCAAGGTCTCTATTGTTAGGCTTAACATCCTTAGAGTAGATCCTTGTTTATTTGTGTATGGCATCATATTCTTCCTCCTCCGATGAAGAGGGTTTTTCTTCTAGTAGCATAGACAATCATGTTTCTTCTAAATGCAATAAGTGTTCTAAGTGGAAAGCCATGGCTAACCATTCCTTAAAGTTTGCTAAGGCTTTTCATTCTACAAATGAAGAACTTGTAGAAAAGGTTATTCATTTAGAAGAAGCTAATGAGTTTTTGAGAAATGAAATCAATGATTTATTATCTAGACTTGACTCTCAAAACTCATCTTGTGTTTCTTTAAAGAGTTTGAATGATTCTTTAATTTTGAAAATCAAATCTCTTTCCTCATCAATAGAAGATCTTAAGAAGCAAGCACATGAGCTAAATCATTTGCATGATTCTTCTATTGACTCTTTAAAGAAACAAAATGATGATTTTATTTCTAGAATTGCTTTATTTGAAAAAGAGAATTATGCTTTAAATGCTAAATTTGATTCTCTTACTTGTTTGCATAATGATTTGCTATTAGAACATGATATTCTTAAGACCAAATCCATGCATAGTGATTCTCTTACTTGTGTGCATAATGATTTGCATGATACTCTTAAGACCAAATCCATGCATACTCACTCTAGAGATATTCATCATTCTAGTATGTCACATGCTCATAATCATGCTCATTCTGATACATGTGCACACACTAGTATTAGGTGCTTCTATTGCTCTCGCATTGGACACATGAGTGTAACTTGTCCTATTCGTAGGAGTTTTTCTACCAATGCTAGAGTAAATAGTATGTGGGTCACTAAAGCTAACAAATGTGGATCCAAGTTTATTTGGATACCAAAGTCTTCGCCTAATGTTGTAGGTGGAGCTTCTTGTATCGGGATATAGCACCAAAGAGCGTGTTGGTGGTTGCAAATCTCAAAGGTCATCTTCCAAGCAATTGCACCAACACAAGTGTGGCCACTAGAGCCACTTTGGTAACATGTTAAACGATTCTCTCTAAATGGTTTATATTTGTAGAATCTAGCATGTTTTTCTTTATGTCTTGCTACTAGCTCACATTGATATCCTTTAGTTGCTTATTATATAAATTAATGTGAGATATAATACTAGCATGCTTAGTTGATTTTTTTTTTTTTTTATCTAGCATGACTAGTTACACAGCTTTAAATGATTAGTTCACACTATGCAGTTTATCACTCATTTTCTAGTAGTGTGACACATTTACATATGCATGCTCGCTATTCTTTGTCTTTATAAAGCATGCATATCACTCTAATTCATTGGAGCTTGATTCTTGAATTTTGTTTTAAAGTTGACTCTCCATTTTAATGTTTTTGAGATAGTTACTTCTTGCCGATTTGTATTTAATTGGTTTTTGTGAATATATGTGTTTAGCACAAGCTTCTTATCACTTGACAAGTATACACTTATACTACTTTTTATCTTGTGCTTGCATAATACATTCATTATCGATTCTCATATTTTATTTTGATTATCCTCTTGAGAATCAATTATGTTCTTGCCTAATAAAGTCTATTTATACGTGCTTTTGAATTTGTGATAGTTTTTCAATCATTCATGATGGATACATGACTATATTCATTAATTCTTCATTTACATGTAGATCATGTATTTATTATATTGACATCTATTTTTTGTATAAATATCTTTATGTCGGTATATGAGATAAGCTCAAGTTTCATATTATTTTGAAGAATATTTATTCATACTTGTGCTTACCTTATAATTTAGCTATTGATTCTTTTGACTAAATTTGTGTTATCTCCACTTGAATCAATTAGCTTAAAGTCTTCTTTTAATGATATCTTATTGGCTTTTATTTGTTGACTTTATGGATACATGTCTTTCACTCTTATTTTGATCTTTTTCGCTTAACCAATTTTCAGCCTGATTCCAGTTCTGTCACCAGAATCCGGAATTCGGGCCGAACTCTGTCCTTACCAGAGTTCGGGCCGAATTCGGCCTGGTTGTTCCAGAACCGGAAACAACCTCAGCCGTTGATCAAATTTTAGATCCAATGGCCATTATTGATTCCAAATGTTGATATTTATTTATTCAAATGCCTTTAAGTTGGAATGTTGAGAGAAAATATTTATTAGTGTCTTGTTCATGACTTTTATGGAAGTTCTTTTAAGAATTGCTTGGTTTTGTGCTTTACCTTACTTGTTGAGATCATCATACTTATTTTGAATATGAATCTTCTATATATTTATTTTCATAAAGTGTATTATGAAAATATTTGTTTTGAAAATACTCTTAGCAAATTTTTATGATCATTCTTTGATTGTTATTTGGGTATTTACCTTTCTTATACTTAGAATTTTTGGATATTGATGGTGTTTGATGACACTGCGTATATTCTTTTAAATCTAAGTTCTTAAAAGTAAAGAACATTTTGGGAACAAGTCGAAAGGGTCCTTCTGTCCTACAGGTGTAAATAGCCTGAAGCGACACGGTGCACTAGCATTCGGACTACCGCTAGCTGGGAACCGGCCCCTACAGCTAACCCAAAGTGATCAATACTTTATAGACTGAAGATTTATTAAGGTCTATATGCAACCATTATCTAGTTCTGGATCCACCCCTAAGTTCCAGAATACTTCATCATATCAAGCCTTATATTTGAGCTATAAATATTTTATTATCATTGCCCAATGATGTTTTGTAGCACATGAGAATACATGTAATTGATATATCATACTTCTCATGTCCTTAGCTATTATGGGTTGATTTTCTACTTTGAGATTTTCCATTTCTAGAGAATACACTTTCATAATGGTTATAATTTTGCATTCTCTAGATCAATCTATTATTTCATTATCTTGGGTTAATCTTAATATTTGGCAAAGAGATTTGCTCTACTGTGTTTTCATGAACATCTCTTTTGTCTTTTACTTGATAAGAGTCTAATTCATTTGCTTGCTATCTTATACTCTTATCCTTGCTTAGCAAAGAGTATATAATCATTTTGATCATTCAAAATGTATTGCCCTTATGATGAACTCTATGCTTAAGCATGTGTTTTTTTTTGGTGTTAGTGACTTAAGATTTAATGAGCACATTTATCATGTTAATGGCCTATCTCATTAATCTTAATTAGTTATGTAGCTAGCTTGCTTATTTGCGATATATTGTTAAGCTACATAATTTTTATTCACTTTCACTCATCTAGCTATCTTCTTGAATTTCAATCTATATGTGATATGCTAGATTACAAAAACAAGATTTATGATTTTTCTTGATGAGATTTGTATTCTATTTTAGATACATATGTTTGGTCTCTAAAATTAGTTTGACAAATTTTTTTATTTTAATCTTGTTTTCGTTGAGGTTTGTGATTCATCGCTTTAACTTCCTTCTATACTAGTCATTGATATGCATCTTTTAAACTTCTCTCATCTTTTGAGTCATGATTCTATTATATTATCATTTCTTTGGAATAAATTTGCAATGTTTTAAATGAGATTGACTTTTTCTCTCCATATTTTTTATCGATTTGTAAGATTGTATTATAAATATGGATTTGGGATTTTCTCTTGATGAGATTCGTTGGATCATGTTTACTTTTATTGATAAATGATCCTAATGGTTGAGTAGTCCTAAATTATCTAATTATGTGGTTATCAAGTTAATTTATTACTCTACTTTGACCACTCATGGATTATCACATATGCTCTTTGCTATTTGAACTTTATTGGTTTCTCATTTAGTATTAGCAAGGTTGGATTATTACCCGTTGATGGGTACATATGTGGTAAAATATACATAGTCAATGCAAAGAAATAAATTGGTTGATCATTTCTTAATTAGATAATTATGGACATGATATTTGAGTTTTATTTTTTTGCTACATTTTGACTTTCTTCATGATTGATTTAATTGACTTTATGATGATTTTTTTCTTTAGTTTTATTTTTATCTTTTGGGCTATATTATGATTCTCATCATGATTGTTTTTAATGGACCTTATTTCTTTTCATGATGATCTTCTTCTCAAAAGATAACATGCATTGACCTATCATACTTCAATATGATATTCTTCTATATAGGTTAGTGTATGTCGTCTTTTGATTACATGTGCTAAATTGAAATATTCTTTTGATCTTTAGTAACTATTTATTGGATATCTCTTCTAAAGATGACATTATTTGTTTTATGACGTTTTTTATAGCCTTATATGCATTGAGCAAGGGGGAGAAATCAATACTTGATTTATCCCTAGATTTTGATGTTATCATTTTTTTTGCTAAGTGCTTTGGAACTAGATACGCATATTTTAAGGGGGAGCAAATAAATTGGTTCAATTCATTTATACCCTTTAATATGTCGTATACGTAGTTCATCATTGACCCATTTTTTTACTGATATTTTGTGAAAGGTTTATGAGAGTTTATGCAATTGTTTTCATCATATTATCTCTCTCTTTTATATGAGTCATCTCATTAATATTTAATTTCGTATTTTATCTTGATGACGGTTGTGCTTTCTTTGATTTGGTTTTCTTTGTATGTTTCATTTGGCTTTCTTTGTTGAGGACTTATCCAATATTTATGATTTTATCTATACTGGTAATAGTTTGAGGGGGAGCATTTAAGTCGATTGAATTTCTCCTTCTCAAATATTTTTCTCCTTTACCTTCATGTTTTTTTTTAAAGAGTATTCATAAAGCATGATATGGTAATTGAGTTCAAATGCATGAATTTTGGATAAGCAAATAGATTTGTAAATAATGAGATTATTTTATATCAATTGTCTTATTTTACATTGATCATTCGTTTACTTTGTTCCACAATTTATCGGTGGACAATTGTGCTATCATAGTTTTATTGATCAATGTTTCAAGTTTATTTATTTCAATTGCTATATTTTACATTGATCATTCCTTGATTTTGTTCCACTATTTATCTGTGGACAATTGTAACTATCATAGTTTCATTGATCAATGTTTCAAGTTTTCATATTTCAATTGATATCAAGTTTGTATATTTCAATTGGTATCTTTCTTCTTTGATATCTATAGTTTCATTGGTATCTTTCTTCTTTGATATCTATAGTTTCATTGGTATCTTTCTTCTTTGATATCTATTTTTTTTGCAGTTATCTAATCCCTATGATTTTTGACTAAATTTTTTAATTCTCTTGCAAAACTAGAGAAATATTTCATATCATACTATGTTTTTGGATGTCTCTCTTGGATTTTATGTTGGTAAACTATCTATTGATTATGTTCAAATTCTTTTACCAACTATTTGTGTTTTGACAAGCTATTTTCTATTTGGCACTCTACATTTTGGTATGTAGTTTCTATACTTGTCTTTACACACTTCTCCCATTGTTCCTCATTTAGTATATCTTGATCATGATTGTCTATGCCTTCCTCCTTTACTTTTGCTTGAGTTCGTTTTATCTCTTATTACGGGGGAACTTATTTTTTTGATCATGTCAAAGGGGGAGAAATAAGTTTAAGTTAGCACAAGTATGTGTTTATTAGTGATATATGCATCTATCATATCTGTCTTAAACTAACTGATTTGCCATAATCAAAAAGGGGGAGATTGTTAGCCCAATGATTACATTGTGTTTTTGAATATGGCTAATCAGTTAAGTTTAACATAATGATGTCACTAATATTTATATACTCACTATCATGTTGCTACTTAAACTTAGCATTGTCCTAATTGTCCTATATTATACTGCTATGCTTGTATCGTACTGCAACATATTTTGTTGGCCTAACATGCTATCATGTTGTTACTTAAACTTAGCAATGTCCTAATTGTCCTATATTGTATAGCTATGCTTGTATCGTACTGCAAACATATTTGCTGGCCTAACATGTATTTGTAGACATGCAGTAAGCATGATCTAACATGATCAAACAGGACATAGGCAATGAAGAATTAATGTTGGACCAAAGACGGCGTCATATAAAGGGATTTCTCCGAACCGCCTAACGACCTATCCGGAGCCTCGCATCGGGGGTTCCGCTGCCCCGGTCAGCGGACAGGGGTCGAGGGGGCAGCGCCCCCCCGTCGGGGGTTCGGGGGCAAAGCCCCCGAAAGGTATTCAGATTTTCAGATCTGTATATCTTTGGACGACTGCTGTCAGGGAAAAAGATGTCTTCATGGCTGCTCAAATATCAGAAGAAAGGCATCATCAAAGGGCTCTTGGTTTTCCTGTTTGTTCCATGTCTGTAATCTTCAATTTATTAAGTCTAGGAGAATGTGTACGTTGAGTCGCACTGAGTCATCTCAACCCCTAGACATATCTCTCCAAGATCTACCATACAAATAGACCAATTCCTGAACCAAGCCCAAGCTCCACAAAGCCCAAAAGCCCAATGGACCAATTCTGTCTGCTGGAGACAGAGTTCGGGCCGAACTCTGCCTCCACACAGAGTTCGGGCCGAACTCTGTCCCCTGATTTCCAGCACCCCTGATTTTTAGGGCCTGCTTGCTACAAGCTGTCCAACGGCCAAAAATTTGAATTATTTATACCGAATTCTGGCCGAATTCTGCATGTCCCGAACCCTATAAATAGGCCTTGGTTTCTCTCATTTGAAACCATCCACTCTTCTATTCTTCTTCTCTTACATAGCCTATATAGTCAAGAGCCTTACTCTTCCAATCTACTAGCCACAAAACTTCCTAAGCCCCAAGGTGCTCAAGTGCGATTCAGCTAGAAGTTTTGTGCAAGAGTTGAAAAGAAAAGTCACTTGGACAATTCCAAGTCGCTTGGAAAAATCCAAGCAAATCGCCACTGCGATCCTCTGTAAGAAGTTGACGTGCTCTTCTGAAGAAAAGGCACGGGTTGTAAACTACTATTTCACAAATAGTGGATTTGAATCCTGAGCTAGAGTTCTCAGGCCTGGACTAGTCCTCCACGAGGGAAACCAGGTTAAAACTGTTGTGTTTGCGTATGCTCTTCTGATCTTTATTTACTTCCGCATTTCCTTCTGATTTATTTACTATCTTGATAGTTATTTTATGGAGGTGATATAGAGTTAATTTTTATTTGGTGATTATCGACACAAACTCTATTCACCCCCCTCTAGAGTTGCCTACACCTGTGTTTTCACTATGTACTCTCCACCATTGTTAGTACGGATGCACTTCAGAGTCGTACTAGTCTCACGTTCAACGCTGGCGTGAAACTTCTTGAACACATCAAAGACTTAATCTTTGGATTTGATTGCATATGTCCATACCTTCCTGGAATGATCATCAATGAAGGTGACAAAGTATCTTGCACCACCAAGAGTGTTAGTAGTCATAGGCCCACAAACATCAGAGTAAACAACATCCAGTACATTGGGTTTTCTAGTTGCAGTCTTATAATGAAATGAAACTCTATGTTGTTTTCCAGCCAAACAATCAGTGCAAGGTTCAAGAGGTGTACCTTTCGATTTCAGCCCGGTCAATACCTCTCTTTTGGCTAGAATTTGCAATCCCTTCTCACTCATATGACCCAGTCGCTTGTGCCATAACCCAATCGTTGATCCTGATTGGTCGATTGCTGCATTAACATGCTGATTGTTGATCTTAGCATATGTCGTATAGAGTGTGTTCTCCTTCTTCCCTCTAGCAAGCACTAGGGAGTTTTTGCTGAGTTTCCATTTGCCTCCACCAAACACATTGGTGTAGCCTTCATCATCCATTATGCCAGTGGATATCAAGTTGAGACGCATGTCTGGAACATGTCTCACATTCTTGAGAATCAAGGGACAGCCAGTGTTGGTCTCAAGAGCTATTTCTCCTTTTCCCCACAATCTTGGAAACTTTTTTATTTCCCATCCTCACATTTCCAAAGTCTCCGCTTGTGTAAGTTGTGAAGAATTCCTTTCTGTTCTAACATGGAATGATGCACCAGAGTCTATAATCCAGCATGAACCTTGAGAGGTTAGATTAACCAGACCATCATCACAATGATGATTATCTCATCGCCTTTTGAAGCAGTGGCAGTTGTGTTTTTGGCTTCATTCTTCTCATTTGATTCATTTCTCTTTTCCTTTTTGAGTTTTCTGCATTCTCTTTCATATGACCCTTAAGGCCACAATGAAAGCATTCTATCTCTTTTCTTGGTTTGAAAGTGCCTCTGGAATGATCTTTGGCCTGCTTTTGGAGCGGTCACGGTTGTGGAATTTTCTTTGATGAGTTCTTCCACGATTCTCAGAAACAAGAGCATCTGACTCGGTTGTTATGCCTTGTTCTTTCCGCCTCGCTTCTTCATTCAATAAACTATCCTTCACTAAGGTTAAAGTGATGACGCCCTGAGGAGCTGAGTTGCTTAAAGAAATCACAAGTGTGTTCCAACTATCCGGCAACGAGCTGAGTAGCAAAAGTGCCAATAGCTCATCTTCCAGCACCAGCTTCATGGTTGAAAGTTGATTTATCAACTCTTGGAAATCACTCAAGTGTTCAGAAACACTTCGTCCGTCTTTGTATTTCAGGTTCACCAAACGTCGAATGAGTGACGCTTTGTTTTGAGGAGTCTCTCGCTCGTACATCGATGCTAACTTCATCAACATTTGATGAGCATCGGTTTCTTTGGAAACATGGTGAAAAACGCTTTGGTCGATCCAAGGACGGATCTCTCCAATAGCTTTTCGATTTAGAATGGTCCAATCTTTTTCAGATTTGTCTTCTGGCTTCTATCCATTGCAGAGTAACACTTCGTACAAATCCTTACAATAGAGGATATCTTCCATCCGCGGCCTCCATATGGAATAGTTTGAAGACGTGAGCTTGATCATGGTTGAGGAGAGGAAGAAGAATGATTCCGCCATCACGATCAATAAGCTTGTGTGGCTCTGATACCAATTGTTGTGGGTATGACTGATACCGCTAATTGGGATGGAGATAGCTTACCACTTAACGTGGGAGCTACAATGAGTTGAAGTTAGCTTATCCGCTTAACACGGAGGCTAGAGAAAAGAAAAGAAAAACAAACATACAAAGACAAGAGAATTAACGAGGTTCGGCTATGTGCCTACGTCCTCGGACAACAATAGTTCTTTTCTTTCTTCTTCCACTAAGAATAGGGATTACAGAGTTACAAACTCTCTCTTGGATACACTCAAGAGGATCTCTCTCATACACAAGTATGGAAGACACTTTGGTGAAGAAGCACCCGAGGTAGAAGCACGCCCGGAAGAACACCGTAAGCAAGGAGCACCAACACTCTATGCACCAAGATCACAAAGGGAGGATTAACCCAAACATCTTCCAAACCATCTCCTTATATAGCCATAAGGGAATGAACATTCTCCTCCAAGATTCATTCATGCAAGATGAATGAACCTTGGGAACTCCAAAGTCTTTAGACTTTCTCCAAGGTGAATGAACCTTGGGAACTCCAAATCCTCTCCATTAAGGAGGGACCACCCAACAAAAATAATACAGTATCCATATTTTATGATACAACATATGAGACTACATATGTACCTATTTGATGTTGGATTGTATCTCGTTTCCGGTTGAGCGCTCAAAGGTGGGTGACAATGGTGCTGGCAATTAGTCCACATCGGGTAGGAGTGGGATCATGAAGTGTAGATAATTGGAATTGGTTCAAGCTTACATAGAAATTTCCTTTAAGGTATATGGGACCAGTCCAATATGTACCTCAGGACCAACTCCGGTTCGAATCACACCGCATTCCCAACATTAGAAATATCAATGTTCAATACCTATATGGTCCTTATCCATATTCGTACCAATATTCATCATGGTAGTCAAAGGCGCGCATCGCAGAAAGGTGCCGCAGTTGCGCCTCGTCCCTCACTAAGCAAAGCCTCTTTCTCTGGGCGCACCCAGGATGCGCCTTTTAGCAAAGGCGCAACCAAGAAAACTAGACGCGTCTTATGATTTTTTTTATATATACAAAATTGAGGCATGAAAATAATCCTTACCTCATATAAGTGGGAGGGAGATAGTCATTTTCACGGTTGCCAATGTTGGTTACGGTTGAAATAGAAAAACTAAGATTTACTAAAAACGTGGTAGGAAGAATACAAACTCTTTTAGTTCAGTTGATTACTACTACTATTAATGTTCTGCTAATTCACTTGGTTATGTTTTGACATATTTTTGTTGGTTTTAATATGTTATTTGGTTTTATTTCTTATATTACTAATTTATTTATTTATATTTTTATATTTATTATTTTGCGCCTCGCTTCGCTCGGACGCGCCTCTTAAGTTTGTCTTGCGCCTCGGACGATATGGACCCTTTGCGCCTCAAGTGCGCCTTGCGCCTTTGAGTCTTTGACTACCTTGATATTCATGCAACATAGGGAGCAAGTGATGCAAGAAAAATATGTCTCATATAAACAAAGTAACAATTATATCTAAGCCTCTATATGATCACGTCATTTGATAATTCCTTGACTTTAAGCCTTAATTTCCTGTACTTAATGTCAAATGTACATTATCTTTAATCACACATGGGGAATTTATCTCAAACAATAGTCAAAGATTCATTTCTTACAATTTAAATGACTCGACGACTATACAACATTTGCGCAGTTCTATTTACTTGCAAATAGTGACCACCTTAATGTTGACTAACATTTTTTTTTGGGTTTGATTCTCTTTTTTGGTTCTTCAGTGCAAGTAATTAAGCTTTTGCATGATGTTTCTTTCCTTGGTGTTTGTAGAGTTGGATTACAGAAATGGCCCCAGGTGAAATCAATAGATAGCAATCACTTGCTGGAAGCTGGCTTGGAAGGGTTCTACGGGGAATCATCACCTCAGATGAAGCAAGCCAATCCAGGAATCCAAGTCGGAACCGACTTCATCGCCAACAACCAGATTGCCGGCATCGACTTCGCCACCCTCCATTCCTATCCAGACCAGTGGTAATTATTTTTGTTACACCTTACGTTGCACAGACACGACAAAGTATCCATATCCGTATCCGTATCCATATCCGTGTCCATATTGGTACAACTGGGTAATTAACTAGCCATTTTCCTACTCCATGCATCAGGATCTCCAATTCGGATGACCAAGCCCAGCTCGCCTTCCTGAACAACTGGCTTGACACCCACATACGAGATGCACGCGATGTTAGTCTCTTGACGAACAATCGATGGAAAAACACGAATTCAGAAACAATTGTAAAGACAATGTTTCCGGCAACAACACCCTAAAGAAGGTGATGTTGTATTACGAGAATCTAAAAAGATTATTTTGTAATATTTCTCGAAGGCAACCGAACCGTGTAACTTCTAAAGAGAAGCGACGGTATTCTCGAAGGCAACAAGAGATGATCAACAACAGTTGAGTCTCAGATTTTCGAAGGCAACAGAAAGAGGGAGGAAAGAAGAACGGATCTCGCTGGGGTGTAGAACACCGGCGCTCAAAGCTATACCCGCAGTACGGATAAGCTCCCAGGAACCAGCAAGTTCAGGAGAACTTCTGGAACGCTCGTAAGTCAATATTTGAGACTTGAACGGGCTTCCTGGACTTTACAGACTTCCTTTTCTCTCTTCTTGGTGCATCTTTCAAAGGAGGCCAAGGGGCTCTATTTATAGAGTGGAGTTGAGACTTCACCTCTTCTCCTATCCGATGTGGGACTAAAATACCAATACTCAAAAATAGAGTTTGATATTTTAGATCATCCCACAATCAGCATAGAAGTGTGCTAGTCCACGCCTACCCCCCGAACACTCCCGTGCATGCACGAGACATCCTGGAGTCCGTGTCCGAGTCCGAGTCCGCACAACAAAAATTAACTTTCATCCTTGTTGGATTTAATCCTTTTTCCTTCTAGAGAAATACTTCCACATGGCACAAACTTGTGCCCCACTACACCTCATGTGCACACCTCAACACAAGCAATGCATTATATTGAGATACTCACCATTTGGTGTAGCCGATGTGGGACTATCTTTTCTAGTCCAAAGGCAAAAACACCAACAATCCCCCACATACTCAATATATGGGTTGAGCGTTCCCCACAGTGATTGTCCATCATGCATTAGGAGAGATGTCGCTACGACTTAAATCTTCCCGCATAGGTTAAATAACAGCATGATACAAGAATGGACTAAGCCTTGAATTCTGCACCATAACTGCAATTCTTCCTACTCACATAATGACATCAACTGTGCTTCTGGCTGCACATTGAAGGCCTTGTGCCAGCCTGGTTTCAGTGTATAATTTTGGGCGTCTACAAGCTTACCCTCAAGAGACGGCCTGATATCTCTTTCCATACACTATAGGTGAGTTCTTTATAAAGAGTCATTGGCATGAAGCATTGTGCTTCTTTGCGGTGCTACGCCGCTATGACATGGCTGACAAAGCCGAGGCTTTACCCCACCTGGGTACCTCATCGTAGTGTCATACTACTGTAGCATGAGGTCACAAGCCCCTTTGTAGTGCCAAACTACCCAGCATGAAGCCTTGCGCTTCCGTGCGGTGTTACGCCGCTATGACATGGCTTGCGAAGCCGAGGCTTTACCCTACCTGGTACCTCTTCGTGGTGTCATGCCACTGTAACATGAGGACATCGTCCTCTTTGTAGTGCTGTCTACCTCTCTTATTACGATTATCATACAGCATTAGGCTACCTGCCTATTTGCGGTGCTACTCCGCTGTGACTTGGCTTGGAAAGCCGAGGCATTACCCCTACCTGGGAACCTCATGGTGGAGTCACCCCACTGTAGCATGGAGTTACACTCCTTGTAGTGCTGCTCTACCGTGCTTCCTGTAAAGCACTCTAGGCATTCACTCTGCCTGAGAACTCATTAAGGCATTTAAGCCAACCTTCCCACAGGATCCGTTTTCTGCAGAAACAACAGTAGACAACAGTGGTTGTAGGTCCGTAACCTCTCCATGTCATATAGGACAAGTACCCACCGTTCCTGATATTCTTCTGGTTAATAGTCCCCCTTGAACCAAAAGCTAGATGCCTAGTAGATTTCTCTTTGAACTAATAGCATAAAACTTTATGGTAGGAATGTAATAACACAATATCAGAATGCCTTCAAGCCCATTTTACAAGCTGTGTCATCGACCAGCTGGCGCTTGAGGCCCTTGGTGAACGGATCCGCCAGGTTCTCCTGACTCCGAACATCAATCACTGCAATGACGCCCCTTTTGATGAGATCGTTCACTGCTCTGTGCTTCAACCGCACAGTCCTCTTCTTCCCGTTGAAGAGTTCATTTGATGCCACTGCTAATGCCGCCTGGTTGTCACAGTATATCGGTATTGTCGGTATCTGAGCCCCAACCACCGGAAGATCATACATGAGCTCCCGAAGCCACTCTGCTTATCTGCAGCAGCATCCAATGCAAAGAATTCAGATTCCATGGAGGAGCGAGATAACATAGTCTGCTTCTTCGACTTCCACGATATAGCAGCTCCGCCCATGGCGAATACGAATCCACCTGTGGAATACTCGCTCTCCATATCTGAACACCAGCTAGCATCACTGAAGCCTTCCACTACTAACGGATCTCCGCTATAGAAAAGTGCATATGTCTGAGTTTTCTTGAGATATCTCATAACACGCTTCACAGCTTTCCAGTGCTCAACGCCTGGATTGCTAGTGAACCGACTCAGCATTCCCACTGCAAAAGCTATGTCAGGCCTTGTGGCAGTAGTAGCGTACATCAAGCTTCCGATGATGCTAGCGTACTCCAACTGCCTGACGCTTTCCCTCAAATCTGGCTCCAGCTTCTGATCACTCCGGTACGGTGTATCAATAAAAGGAAGATCTTGATACCCGTAGCGAGTGAGCATTTTCTCAATATAGATATTAAGACAGCGCTATTCCAGTGCTTGTCCGGATGATCTTGAGCCCCAAGATTACGTCGGCATCCCCCAAGTCCTTCATACTGAACTTGGTCGAGAGGAATTTCTTTGTCTCTGTGACGCAGCTTAAATCCGTACCTAGGATTAGCATGTCGTCCACGTATAGACAAACGATTACTCCTCTTTCGTCAGCAAACTTCGTATAGACACACTTGTCTGTTTCACTGACCCTGTAGCCATTTGACCTTATCACCTTGTCAAACTTCTCATGCCACATTTTGGGAGCTTGCTTCAAACCATACAGAGACTTCATCAACTTGCAGACTTTGTCTTTCAGACCTCTGACGACAAAACCTTCTGGTTGTTGCATGTAGATCTCTTCGGTCAGCTCGCCATTAAGGAATGCCGTTTTCACATCCATCTGATGTATCACCAGCTTGTGTATTGCTGCTAAAGCAATTAACAATCTGATAGTTGTCATCCGAGCTACTGGAGCATAAGTGTCAAAGTAGTCGATCCCCTGCTTCTGAGCAAATCCCTTGGCCACTAGCCTGGCCTTAAACTTGTCAATGGTTCCATCTGCTTTCATCTTCTTCTTGAAGATCCATTTGCATCCGATGGGTCTTGCTCCTTCTGGTAGGTCGACCAATACCCATGTGTTATTGGAGGTGATTGAGTCAATCTCATTGTCAATCGCCTCCTTCCAGAATATAGCATCTCTGGTCTTCATCGCCTCATAGGTAAGCGGATCTGCTTCCACATGATAGGTGACGAAGTCATCTCCGAAGTCTTTCGGCCTCCTCGCTCGCTTAGTTGACGGCTCAGCGAGTTCTGGTTCAGCTGATGTCTCCTCGACAACAGCTCCATCTTGGACTACCGGTTCGATAAAGACCTCTGTCTGCTTCGCACCCTCATTATTCTCCGGAATATCCGCGAGAACAATGTTCTTGTGCCTTGCAAACTTTTCTTCAAAATATTCAGCATCGCGAGATTCGATGATATGATTTGACTCGATATCAAGGAATCTCCGAGCATCACTCTTCTCGGCATACCCCAAGAAGATCGCCTTCGTAGTCCTTGTCCCCAGCTTCTGAATCTTCAGATCCGGGAGCTTCACATAAGCCAGACACCCCCACACTCGAATGACATTCAAGTTAGGTCTGACTTTGAACCAGAGTTCATGAGGAGTTATGTCGGAAGTTGCATATGGCACTCTGTTCAGAATGAACGTTGCCGTTAGTGCAGCTTCTCCCCAGTAACACTTTGGAAGACCCGCAGTCAACAGCATGGAGTTCATTATCTCTGTCAACGTTCTGTTCTTCCTTTCTGCTACTCCGTTGGATTGTGGAGAATACGGAGCCGTCATCTCATTGATGATTCCATGTTCTTTGCAGAATGATAAGAATTCATGAGACCGATACTCCCCGCCTCGATCACTCCTTAACCTCTTGAGTTGTTGTCCAGTTTGCCGTTCAGCCTCGGCCCTGAACTCCTTGAACTTCTCGAATGCTTCGTCTTTAGATTTGAGTAAATAGACGAAGGCATACTTGGAGAAGTCGTCTATGAAAGTAATAAAATACTTCATCCCGGCCTTTGTAGAGAATTGTTTGAAGTCACAGATATCTGAGTGAACCAACTCCAGAAGATCTGTGCTTCGATGGACCCTGTGGAAGGGTTTCCTAGTGATCTTCGTCTGAGCACATACTTCGCATTTCTCTACCTTACCCCCACACTTGGAGATAAGTCCTAGACTAGACATTCTGTTAATTCTTTACAATGAACATGTCCTAGCCTATTATGCCACAACTCAAGAGAATAATCAGAAAAAGTGATAGCATTTATTATCATGCTGGGTTACAACAAGCTGAATCTTGTACATTCCTTCAGTTTGGAAAGCTTTCCCGAAGAATGTACCCTTCTTGGACATCACCAACTGGCCAGCATTGATGTCCATCCTCAAGCCTGCGTTGCAGAGCAGGCTCCCAGAGATCAGGTTCTTAGCGATTGCAGGAACATGCTTCACACCTTGAAGCGTCAGAATGTTCCCCGATGTAAGCTTCAGCTCCACCGTCCCGATCCCTAGTACTTTAGCTTGTGCCTGGTTCGCCATCATGACTTTCTCGGAAGTAGGCTCATAGGAGACGAACCAGTCCTTGTCTGAACAGACATGACATGTCGCACCAGTGTCTATCCACCAGTCCAAGTCTGCCCTACAGTTGCAACCTGTGCTATCATGGCAACCTGATTAGTAACCAAAGAAACCTTGTTAGGCTCACCTTGCTCTTTGGGCTTGGACTTGCATTCACTTTTATAGTGACCCTTCTTGCCACAGTTGAAGCAAGTCACATGGGACTTGGACTTCTGTTGCTTGAATCCTGGACCCTTCACTTTCAGATTCGAGAAGTCCTTCTTCTTGTGGTGAGAAGCCGCTGCTTCCCTTTGTTCTCTCTGGTGGCTTGAACCAGATTCGCCGTTGCTAGTTGCTTGGATAGGGCGTCCAACTTCTGTTGAGAGCGCATCTCGTCCTCAACATGAATCTCGCTGAGGAGATTATCCAGGCTAATCTCCATCTTCTTCCTATGCATCCTTGCATAGATGTTGCTCCATCCTGGAGGAAGTTTTGCCACGATCCCTCCAACGACGAACTTGTCGACGAGGGGCATGCTATCGTCCTCCAGTTTCTGGCACAGCTTCATGAACTCTTTCACTTGGGGCAGCATGGTCTTTCGTCTTCAAAGACCCATTTGTGGTATTTTTCAACCATGAACGTCTTCGACCGGGCCTCGTCGTCGTCATACAGCTTCTCCACGGACTCCCAGATCTCTTTGGCAGAAGTCTTCTTTGTGTAGGACTCGGCCAGAGAGTCTTCCATGGAATTCAGGATCAGCAGCCTGCATATGCTGTTATCCTTTTTCCACTTCGTCTGCTTGCTTGTAGCAGCGGCTAGAACAGCAGCAGATCCTGTTGCTGGAACGATTGGTTCTTCCTCCTCATCCAACACGTGATCAACATCCACGAGTTGAAGGTTCAGAGTCACCTTTCGCTTCCAGATCTGGAAGTGTTCACCGTCGAATTTCTCCAACTTGTTAAAGCCGGTATCGACAAGCGAAGCACGAGTGTTTTCCATCGAATCGTATAGCTTTGAGATTGTTAGTCCCTTGACGAACAATCGATGGAAAAACGAATTCAGAAACAATTGTAAAGACAATGTTTCCGGCAACAACACCCTAAAGAAGGTGATGTTGTATTACGAGAATCTAAAAAGATTATTTCGTAATATTTCTCGAAGGCAACCGAACCGTGTAACTTCTAAAGAAGCGACGGTATTCTCGAAGGCAACAAGAGATGATCAACAACAGTTGAGTCTCAGATTTTCGAAGGCAACAGAAAGAGGGAAGAAGAAAGAAGATATCTCGCTGGGGTGTAGAACACGGCGCTCAAAGCTATACCCGCAGTACGGATAAGCTCCCAGGAACCAGCAAGTTCAGGAGAACTTCTGGAACGCTCGTAAGTCAATATTTGAGACTTGAACGGGCTTTCTGGACTTTACAGACTTCCTTTTCTCTCTTCTTGGTGCATCTTTCAAGGAGGCAAAGGGCTCTATTTATAGAGTGGAGTTGAGACTTCACCTCTTCTCCTATCCGATGTGGGACTAAAATACCAATACTCAAAAATAGAGTTTGATATTTTAGATCATCCCACAATCAGCATAGAAGTGTGCTAGTCCACGTCTACCCCCCGAACACTCCCGTGCATGTACGAGACATCCTGGAGTCCGTGTCCGAGTCCGAGTCCGCACAACAAAATTAACTTTCATCCTTGTTGGATTTAATCCTTTTTCCTTCTAGAGAAATACTTCCACATGGCACAAACTTGTGCCCACTACACCTCATGTGCACACCTCAACACAAGCAATGCATTATATTGAGATACTCACCATTTGGTGTAGCCGATGTGGGACTATCTTTTCTAGTCCAAAGGCAAAAACACCAACACGCGACGTCCTCAAGCAGCCGTTGCTCCTGACCGAGTTCGGGAAATCCTGGAAGGACCCCGGATACAGCAGCTCGCAGAGGGACGCCATGTTCAGCACCATCTACAGGAAGATATACTGGTCGGCTAGAACCGGAGGCACAACCGCGGGAGGCCTCTTCTGGCAGCTCCTGGCCGAAGGGATGGACAGCTACAGGGACGGGTACGAGATCGTGCTCGGCGAGACCCCCTCGACCACCGGCATTATCTCGTCCCAGTGCCGCCTTCTCCGTCATCTAGGTAAGTTGTATGCGAGGATGAGGAACGTCGAGAAGGCGAAGAAGGCCAAGGCGATTAGACGGAGCCAGTGGCAGGCAGAAAACAAGGCAAAGCCTATAGGGAACTGATAAACGAATATATAAGTATTTACTTTGTTAAGTTAGTAGGTTTTAAGGGAAAAAAATGGTGTAATTCTCTGTGAGATGAATTTATCTATCATCCAAGGGAAGTGTGATTTCTAAGGTTGAAGAGTGTAACTCTTTTCTTGTATACTTATTTGTAATGTGTGGTGGAATGGTTTGAAGGATCTAGTACTAATGTTATGAGAATCATCAAAGCATCAAATATTATTCGACTATAATTATAGTTCTCAACTTTTTAGGAGAGGATGAACTTGGTTTTTACAAGGTGTATGTTTTTTTTGTTGATAATAGTGTTATTTAATGATTGTTGGAAAGCTTCTGTAATATAATTTAGAGTTTTAGGAATCTAAAAATTGGAAATTGCTTGGTCGAAAATGCAGCTTTATCAGATTGGGGGATCATTCGCTTTCAAGCGAATTAGAAATTGCTTGGTAGAAAAATGCAGCTTCCAAGCCTTACTGCTCTGCAGAAAGGTAGACTACATGACAGTGGGCTCTCATAAAGATCTGTTGGGTTATATCTTGCATAATATTGAGTTGAGTTTTCATTGCTGCTAACGTTGCTTGTAATGCACTAGCATGTTGATGATTTATCATACCTGATGTGCTTGCCTCTGCCTGATTGTTAAGAGGGGACATAGAATTGTTGAAATCCTTCATTTCCTGAGTAAATAGGAGATGAAGAATTTCAATAAACTAACTCAAAGTGAGATGATGTCACTATTTCCACAAAAAGAAAAATAATTGACAATGGAATAATAAGACGAATGGTCAGATAGAAGCAAAAGGCAGAACACAAGAAAAATAAAAAATTGCATATTTCATTCACTATATCAAAATGTGATACAAAGATACAGGTGGATAGATAGGTCACTCTATATATATGTTGTTATACAAAAACAAATACAGCA
Organism: Iris pallida; assembly: GCA_029216955.1. Classification (NCBI taxonomy): domain Eukaryota; kingdom Viridiplantae; phylum Streptophyta; class Magnoliopsida; order Asparagales; family Iridaceae; genus Iris; species Iris pallida. The sequence continues at coordinate 44,399 of JANAVB010028664.1, forward strand.
AACAAAAATGATATCCTATATCTATATTATGAATATACTGTCCTATTATACATATAACCTTACTATACTATTCAATATTCATATCCTAATGTTCTTGTTAGACTATTCCTAAGATAGAAGATCTTAGGGTCTAGCCTATAACCAAAAATCAAATCAACTAACTTATAATCCCCAATATGTTAACCTACAATCCTTAATAGGCTAGACCTACATACCCTATATCACTTGACCTACACATCTTAATATACAAAGCACAGCATACTTATGATGTAGACATGCCACCATTAAAATACGTGTAATGTCCTGCTCCCAAAATACGGCAAGTTGAATACGTAACTAATGTAGTGTCCTGTCCCGTTCAGTTCAACTGAATGGATCGAAACGCAACGACGTTTGGACTTGGCCAAGCAACGGCTAGCTCGAAGTCCCACTCGGCCGAGGCAACTCCTCGCTCAGGTGGGTGGCTTCGATAAAACTTGCCTCAGCTTGTCCTTCACACTAATTAATGAAAGTTTTATTGCACGAAATAGGCTTGATAATAAAAGAGATGAACCCAAATAGCTAAGAGAATAATCCTATTAAGTCGAATATATGTAGAATAAGGAAATGTGTCAATATGTTGCGTAGATGTTCTTCCCGATGGTTTTTTTCGACCTCACGTATTGAGTGAAACAAGTTATGCCACGAGCTGTCGACTTGATATTATAGCAGACACGGTCCCACGGTTCCACGACTTGTTATAGCCACACAGTCTCACAATTTCAACCTTGTCATATAGAGTATGACTCGGTTAATGGCACAGCACAGGACACTTTTGGTGCAAGTTAGGCATGGAAAATTGTTCGGGACTGTAGGTCGCCGAGGTATTCCTTAGTTTAGGAACTGCATAAAAGTATGAAAGTAAAGATAAAAAATGGTAAGCATGGTGAGTTGAGTTGAGTCTTGCATTGTCATTGGACAACTTTGCACAAGGTATGGTTCCTCGAATGATCTCCGGGACACTGGGTTCGTATCGGCTAGGAGGAATTGGGTATTGCGGGCCTTCAGTGGGCGTGCGGCTGACTACTAAAGAGCGTGCCGCTAATACGAGTATTTTTGAACCTTCGAGGGAGACTCCGCTCTCACAAAGCATTTTCGTCTTACATTTAGCCCAGGATGGCTTGTTCTGCCAATGACTTTCATATAGTTTGAGTCGGCTTGATAGCGCGATCCGCGTGCATGCCTTAAAATAGTCAAGTATACGCCCAACACAATGAGTCAGATATGGATACACAGTATACAACACGAGTATGGAGCCTAAGATTTGGCTATAGCAGAAGCACATATTTTGGCACGAGATGTACTGTCGTGTTTGAGTCGTTGACACTAAGTTCACAAGTTTATGATTAAGTAAGTTGCACGATGAAACGGAGAAAGGCCATAAGGCAGTATTGAGTAAATTGTACTAAGTTGCGAGGCACGGCCTCGATGTTGTTACATAAATGGATTTTATGGCACGACTATGTCGTTGTCACAAAGTAGACCAGGAATATGTCTTAAAACTGATCGAAGGCAAGATAAGAAAGACCACAAAAGAATAAGTTACATTCACACAATTTAGTTTTGTATGGATGGGCGAGATATCCCTCACCAGTACTGTTGTGTACTGACACCCCACCAGTCTTATCATTACCACTTTTTCAAATAGGGGTATATTGTCATTTTATATTATATAATATTATGCATATTTATTTATTTATATTGTGTTAGTTATTATGTTAGTGGCTAGCCTATTTGTTAAACTTATGTTAGTGAACCAATTAGACTAGACATGACACTAGAGCCCAATAATTAGCATGACATGACTCATGGACCAACACATTAGACTAGGCCCAATTAGACCCATTTAGTTATGACATTTAATAAAATAGGGATTAGACTATTTACCAAAATAGGATTAGAGACTTTCATGCATTAATTAGCTCTCATGAAAAGTTTAGAGGGCACACTAGACATTTTGGATTGTCATGAATAACCCTAGCAAGGCCGACCACATATATGAGGGTTTTTCACTCTCTCTTTTCATTCCATTGTGTCATTTCTTTCAATTTGGTATTCCTTACCAAATTGATCCATCCCTCCACAAATTCTTCTCAATTTCTACTACAATTCTCTTCCATTACTCTTCATTCTCATCACTTGATGGAGCCTAGGAGCTTGGAGGCTAGGAGTCCAATTACTAGGAGCTTCGTGTTCGGATTGTGTCAATTTGGCTTTTTATTATGAATCCATCTCCCAATGGGTATATATCTCAATTTCCTCTCTAATTAGACTCTATTTGTTCAATTTGACCCTTAGAAATTTACCCATGGACCAAATCTACCAATAGGAGAAATAATTAGGCTCTAATGATTCTCTATGTGAATGTTATGTAATATTTTATGCTAATTTTGGAGGAATTCTGAAATTGGTATACCAAGTGTTGGTCACTTGATTATCTAGATCTATTTATATTAGAATTGTTTGTGTGTTCTAGATCTTGTCCACAATTGGATACGAGTAGGCTATATTATGATACAGTAGGACACATAGTCATTTTGGAGGGTTTTTCCTCCAACACTTGTGGCACATATGTCCAATTCTACATGACACTAGCTATGTATTGCTTTAATTATTTTTTAATATAGATTTTAGAGTTGCTCATATAATTTGGGATGATTCGGACAAGGTTTGGTATAGGTATCTTGGGCGTATCACAAGCGTATCGTAGACTAGTGCGATATGGGGGTGATGCACACCAAGTGTTTAATTATTTGCATATGTGCATGTGTGTGAGTGTATGTGGATACACACATGTAATTGTGTGTGAGTGTGTTCACATATAGACATATATGTGTATCACTACAAGAAAAATACCTGTTATAACGCCTGAAAAGAAGCTATTACAACGGTTCATATATAAACGTTACAGGATTTCAGCAACACCACATAATATGACAGTTTTGAAGGATTTTTGGCTTATTATAACGATTTATAGCGCTAAGCGTTATATATTGTTCACACATATATGACATTGTTACACGCATATGTTATAAAAAGTGCTAAAAAATTAGAATCCCGCTCGAACTATCCGCTCAAACCCGACCCCCTTAAAACCCTCAATCCTTTCTTTTCTCTCGCTCCTCCCCCATTTTCTTCTCATCTCCTCCTCTCCTCTTTCCCTCCGCCCCCCCGTGAACCCCTCGATAGTCCTTCCGGACCACCCATAAGAACGCTGCCCGTAGCCCTAGCTTGTATGCCATCTCCTCGCGCCCAGCACCGCCACGCTCCCCATCGAGACGTACACCACCGAGCGCGACGGTTGCGTTGAGCCACCCCATCAGTCATCCTCGGCCCTCCACGGGTCCATAGCAGCTGCGACGTCGAAAATCCTAACCCTAATTTTTTGGGGGTTTTAAGGAAGAAAAAAAGAGGAGCGCCGTCGAGGAGTCGAGGCAGCCGCCGAGTCCTACGCCACCCCCCCGCCGCCGCCTCCAGATCCGACGATTACGAGGATGAGACACTCGAGCCGCGCCGACGCGGCGGGATCGGAGAAGCCGAAGGAGAAGAAGCGAAGCTCACCATCGCCGAGGCCACGACCAAGATCGACGCGGATGATCTCGTGGCCTTCCTCCTCGAAATTGCTGTGAGAATTTTAGATATGGTGAATTTTTTGAATCTTCTTCGAATTTTTACTTTTTTCCCTCTTTCTGTTTGTTTTGGTTAGCGTTATGATTCACAATAGGATATTGAGCTGATGATGTTCGCGGACTACTTTGGGAGGCGTTTGCGGCGGTTGGGTCATCGCAGTTCCTGGACAAGTTGTTTAAGGAATCTACTGTGTCGAAGATCATCGATGTGAGTTCAAAATATTTTTTTCGATAGAATAATTCATAGTTTTGTGAGTAGAACTTATATTGTTTGATAGAATAAACTGCATGCGAGCTGTGACTGAATATTTGTGATCATTGCCGTTAAAGGTGGAATCTTTATTGTTGACTAGAGTTGCAGTTCCTAAGGAAGTTGTTTGCTGATATCGTCTGCATGTCATAATTTTCGTAGAATCTGCTGTTGATTTTGTTGTGGAGGAATGTATTTCTGGAGGGTATTTGTTGGAGGTATATTATGGATATGAATTTGCATTTTATTCGCAAACTTGTGATTATTTGCGATTGTGGTCTTTGACATAAGGAATCAGGAATGCAAACTTGTGGTCTTCGATATAAATGTTTGTTGTAATTACATTACCTGCTCATGTGATGTCCGTTAGTTTTTCAATTGGATGCATCTCAGGGTAAAATTATTTTTATGATATTATTGGAGAAGTTTTTTCTTGGATGCAATTTTCTTAATGGGATTGCTAGGGTTCTTATGGTCTAGGACAAAAAAGTTATACAATCGGCATGCTCTATCTCGATTTTATGTGCTTAATTCCTTCTTCAAGTAGGTTTTTTTTTTCATTTTTTTGGGGCGAGAAAGATACAACATTATGGGGACTTCTCTGATTTGTCAGCATTTAATGCAAGATTGCAGTTTGTTGCTGATGTCAGCATTCTCTAATATTATTGAAGGTGTTTAATTTATTCATGCAATTAAAAACCAGTTGTACCTATTGTTCGATTCATGCAATTTCTTCATGCTTGAACCACAGGCAGAAGAGCTCAGGTGCTGAAGGTGACAGGCTCAAGGAAGCTACTAACATCAACAAGTCATTTCAACTTTAGGGTTGTGGGTTTATTTTCTTTTCTTGCATCTCCCTTTTTTTTTGCTTATCCATTCTAGCAAATCATTTACATGTCTGGTTTGAAAATTTCAGGCTTGTTATTATCAACCTTGTCAGTATTTCAAACAAAAAGTCACTACATGTTCTTTCGGGATTCAAAATTGACTTTTCTTCTTCAGGTGAATAATTTTGACTAAAATTAGTCCAACAAATAGTTTTACTAAATGCAACATTATCTGAAATATTGGAAGATTGAGGTGTTTTAAGTTTCTATATAATTTATATATATATATATATATTATTATATAATATATTATATATATATAGATATATATATATTATATTATATAATATAATATATATATATATAGGCAAGATCCTTATTAAGGTTGTTTAGAAAGAAATACTTATAATTACATATCTGTAACTATGTAAGAAATAATAATGTCTTGTTCTCATTGCTAGGGTTTGGTACAATATATATGTATCTACATTTGGGCTTATGGGTTATGGGCCATATTTACATTACAAATATAATCTATCAATCTAACCCCCCTCAAGTTGGAGCATGCAAGTCACAAATGTCCAACTTGGGAAGGAAAGAATCAAACACATGCTTTCCAAGGGGCTTAGTGAAGATGTCAGCCAGTTGAGTAGAAGTAGGAACATGCGAGGCTATTACGGTGCCATCTCTAATTGCATCGCGAACAAAATACAAATCCACCTCAATATGCTTACTGCGCTCATGAAATACCGGGTTTTGAGCCAGGTGCAGGGCTGACTGACTGTCACAATACACCGACATAGCAGACTCCTGGCAAACGCCCAAACACACCAATAACTCCTTCAACCATTTCAACTCACAACAAGCGCAGCAATAGATCGGGAATCAGCTTCAGCGAAAGATCGGGAAACAGTTAGTGTTTCTTCTTGGTCTTCCAAGAAATAAGAGACCCCCAGAAACACCAACCAGCCCGTAACAGAGCGGCGAGTCAAGGGACAACTTGCCCAGTCGAAATCACACCAACGAGAAAGACGGAGATCACAATCAGCTTTCAAAAGAATACCCTGTCCCGGTGCATGTTTGAGATATCTGACAACTCTCAAAGCAGCATGCCAATGATCTTGTCGAGGCTCCTGTAAGAATTGAGACAAGATATGCACAGCATAGGCTAAGTCAGGGCGAATAAATGATAGATAAATCAACCTCCCAACCAGCCTCCGATAAGGCTCTGCATCCTCCATCTTTGGACTAGTCGATTCTGCCAGCTTGTGATTGGGATCCATGGGAAAACCAGCAGGTCGAGACCCCATCAAGTCGTATTCTGAAATGATGTCCAAAGCATACTTTCTTTGACACAAGAAAATTCCTTCTGCACTCCGAGCCACCTCTATACCAAGAAAGTACTTCAACACACCAAGGTCCTTCATGTGAAAGCAAGAACTAAGGTACTTTTTGAAAGCATCTAAAGCACCTGAGTCATTACCAGACACAATCATATCATCCACATAGATCAGAACATGCAACTCTACCTTCCCTTTAAAAGAGAGAAAAGGGAAAATCGGGATGAGATTGAACAAATCCATAGGATATTAAGAGCAGCAAGCTTAGCAAACCAAGAACGTGGTGCCTGTTTCAATCCATATAGAGATTACGCAGGCGAACACTTTATTGGGTTCACTATGCGAAAAACTTGGCGGCAACTTCATATATACTTCTCTCTGTCTCGCCATGAAGAAAAGCATTGTGCACATCCATCTGGTGCAAAGTCCAGCCTCTTACAGCTGCAACAACCAAGAACGTCCGAACTGTAGGCATCTTAGCTACCGGGGCAAATGTCTCTGAATACTCGATCCCCTCAACCTGATGATTACCGAACACAACCAGCCGTGCTTTTAAGCGCTCAATACTTCCGTCGAATTTGTACTTGATTTATACACTCATCGACTTCCCAATACTTTCTTCCAGGAGGCAAATCGAAAGACTCCATGTTCCATTATCTTCTAGAGCCTGTATTTCAGTTTGCATTGCCGCACGCGCCAGCCTGAATCTCACGAGGCCTGGCGATATGAAATAGGCTCAACACCTGCAGTGATGGCTGCAAGAAAATCTCTGTGTCCAGCAGTAAATATGTCATAACTTAGAAATTATGTTAGAGGATACGAAGTACCTGAGGAAGTGACAGGAACATATGAACTGTGGTGAAGGGAGAGACTTTTACTTCGAACAGCATTCGTCACAAAATCATGTAATCGTACTGGCTGTGATTTCTTTCTCATTCCTCTTCCCAATACTACCTCGTCGGGCACCTCTGAAACACTGTATCCCCTGTATCATCAGTAGCATCAGCATTACCCCAACGGATTCTCCTGTCAATACTTCTGTAGCTACCTGTGCATCCTCGCTATTGGTGCTGCGCCACCATCAACACTCCGGCCTCAGTCACCGTAGCCGACCATCCCAAAAGTCTCTATATCGTCTCCCGGCACCTCAACAGAGGTATGGCGATCGCAGAAGATATCTTGCTAGCAGAGCCACACCCAGAAATTCTTTTTCATAAAAAGTAACATCACGGGACACAAAAAATTCACCAGTCTCCAAATTATACAGTTTCCATCCCTTTTTATTAAGTGGATACCCAACAAAGATACATTTTTTGCTCCTGCTAGCAAATTTATTATGTCGGAATTTTAAATCATACGCATAGCACAGACAACCAAAAATACGTAGATGATCATACGAAGGAGCCGAACCATATAAAACTTCATAAGGAGACTTAAAATTCAAGATACTAGAAGGGGTTCTATTTATCAAATAACATGCACCCAGAACACATTCCCCCCAAAAATCCACGGAAAGAGAACCCTGAAATCTCAATGCCCTGGCTACATTTAAAATATGTCGATATTTTCTTCCACCATTCCATTCTGTTGAGGTGTCCCAACACAGGATATTTGGAACAATATACCTTGAGATAAAAATAATCTCGTAAACAATTAAATTTAGTGCCATTGTCACTCCGCACGACGATATCATTCCCAAACTGACGCTTCACCATAGCAATAAATTTAAGAAACTAGAATAAATAGCACACTTATCCGTCAATAAAATAACCCAAACAGCTCTAGAAAAATCATCCACCAAAGTCAAAAAATATCGTGCCCCATTAGATGACGGAACACGATATGGTCCCCATAGATCACAATGTATAAGTTTAAAGCATCTCAAAGCACGACTACTATTATCAGGAAAGGCATCACGAGTCTGTTTAGCTTGATGACAAATATCACAAGCCTTATGAGAAAACACACTACTACCAGAGAGAAAAGGTAAAGTCTGTATTACTTTATCTATAGGATGCCCCAGTCTACTATGCCAAACCTCGGAATCACTTTCTTTGCATGCCAGGATCACCGAAGCCAAAGAAGCTGGAACCTCCCCCAAGAAGTAAAGTCCACCACTTTGTTCACCTGCTCTAATCACCATCCTCGTACTTCGGTCCTGAACAAAACACAAATCAGGAGTAAATAACATATCACAATTTCTGGCACCAATCAATTGTGAGACAGAGATCAAATTGCAAGTCAATATCGAACATAAAGAACATCCGTCAACACCAACGAAGCAGTCAAAAATACTTTGCCTCTCAGAACAGCCTCAATAGTGCTCCCATCAGGCAAAATCACAGGACAGACAGGGCCCTCAAAGCAATCAACTAAACAGTCACGAGAGCCTGTCGCATGAAAAGTAGCCCCAGTATCGAATATCCAAGTGACAAAAGAATTCTTACCCATCAGACGATTAGAGTTTGAAGAACAGGGTTGGAAGGATTGTCGTTACCCAGCAGGCTCATCAGTTTCTGCCATTATTACCTGAGAGTGGTGAATATCCTCCATGCATCATATTCGGCGAACTCCAACAATACTAGCAGGGACACCATGACCAGCAGCGACATGATGAACAACCCCTGTGCCACCAGTACCGCGTTCCTCATCACGTCTTTGCTGTAGTGGCGGTCCTCTGCCACCGCCAGCACCACGTCCGCCCTCACGCCGAGGACGTGTCTCCCACCACTCTGGATAGCCAATCTTGGCAAAGCAAGTTGCAACATCATGACCTGTTTTCTTGCAAAGAGTACAGATCATACTGATTTGTCCCTGGAATCTGAGGTCCTACTATTAGAAGTAGAAGACGGATGAGGTGAAGTCGTGATAGCCAGCGTCAACACCTCCTCAGCAGCGGATTGGACCTGAGTTTTTCGTATATCCTCCTCCTCACAGACTGCCTGGTATGCCCGATCTAAACTTGGCTGAGGATTCTGAACCAGAAGATTAGACGGGTATGACCATACAACTCAGCATTTAACCCATACATAAAGTCCTGAAAGTGGTCTTCATCCTTCATAGCCTGTAGCTTTGCAGCAAGTTCACCACAGGTACAAAAGGCAATGGGAAATAAGCAGCTTGTTTATCCCACAAAGACTGCAAATTTCTAAAGTAAGTTTCCACAGACATCGAAGCCGTCTGTTTACACTCAGCCAAAGCCACCTTAATTTGTTGCTTCCGAGTGCCATTGCTAACAACAAATATTTCTCCAACAAGTTCCACAATGGACAAACCTCTTCAAAGTACGGCAAAGATTCTTCAGAGACGGATCAATGGTATTAAGAACCCATTGAACCAATAATGCTTGCACGCATCTCTAATCAAGCAATTTGCTAGCATCATTAACAGATTTGACTTCAGTATCCTCCAGAAAAGTGATCTTTCGTCGAGATCAGGGAGAGACGTATCGACCGAGACCACTCAGCATAGTTCGGTCCACGAAAAATATAGGAGTAATGATATTTCATGGTTGATCAGCAGAACTCAGAAAATATGGATCCTTCGGATTAGGATAATTTGGGTTGTATGTACCGCCACCGCCAGTCGCGACGGAGTAGCTGGACGCAGCATCATCTGCCATCGCGGATGTCGGGTGTACAAATATTTTGTACAACTCCGATGAATCGGCCGCTGATGGACGGGGTCGGCGGCGAATCGGCCGCGATCAGGGGCGCCGGATCTGGCGCGAAGGGGCAGCGGATATCGGGTGTACAAAAATTTGTACAACTCCGACGAATCTGCCGCTGATAGACGGGGTCAGGCGCGTGAATCGGCGCAGTCGGGCGCGGATCGGCGCTGTCAGGATCGACGCGGATCGATGCTGTCGGGATCGGGATCGGGCGGGAGCTTGCGCGTACGGCGGCGTACGATGCGTACGGCAGACTGTTCTGGGTCGGTGGCGGGACTGCCACGGTCAGGCGCACGAATCGGCGCGGTCGGGTGCGGATCGGCGCTGTCAGGATCAGCGCGGATCGGCACTGTCGGGCGCGGATCGGCACTGTCGGTATCGGGATCGGATCGGCGCGGATCGGCGCTGTCAGGTTGGGCGCGGATCAGCGCGTACGGCGGCGAATCAGCGCGTAAGGCGGTGGGCGCGTACGACGGCGGGTCGGCGCGTACGGCGGGGATCGGCGTATCGTCGTACATCGGCGGGAGCGGGATCGGCGGACGGCTCAGTCGGAGCCGGGAGGGGAATGGAGATGTAGAGTCTGGCGGCTAGGGTTTTTCGGAAGGCTCTGATACCATGTAAGAATAATAATGTCTTGTTCTTATTGCTAGGATTTGGTACAATATATATAGTGTCTATATTTGGGCTTATGGGTTATGGGCCATATTACATTACAAATATAATCTATCAATCTAACAAACTAACAAATTAATTACTCGAAACTAAATACTTATATAGTAGAAAGTATCCATGTACTACCAAAATAATTACAAATAATTACATAATTTGTTACCTTCTTGGTTTATATAACTTAATTAGAGTAACTTATACATAAGAAAGTATATAAATCTTATATACAGTAGGTAGAAATATGAAGAAAACTTATATAAGAGTTTATAATAAAAAAACTTCTTATATTATAAATATATCCATGGTAGGTAAAACACAGAATGGTTGTATTGGTATACACATCCTTCTATAGGCTATACTATTTATTTACTTGCTACTATACAGAAGCTAATGTTCAGGCTTATTCTTCAAGCTCACTATCTTGACTTCTTAGCACACCTACCTTCCATTCTGCATATATAACAATATACCAAAAACTACTTGCATAGTATGCCACTGAGAGGGAGAAAGGAAAGAGCATATACCATAGAAGAAAGGAAGGCTTCTGTTCGACGTAGAAAAGTACGGCGTAGCCGCAGAGACTCGACGATTGATGGAAGCTCGACACGGTCAGTGTCAATATCGTGCTCTCGATTGATAATAAGGTCGTCTGGGGTAGCCTGCCATGGATATGCTGGTGGTGATGACTCGAGCTGTCTAGATGTTTTTGGATTCCTCTGTCCACAGCAACGTTTTAAAAATCGGACCGATGATCGAACCGAAATTTTTTGGTATAGGTTGGACCGGAGTTCAACCGAGGTTCAACTGGGGTTAAGTTCAATAGACTTGGTTTGGTTTGGTTTGGTTCAAATAGGTAAAATATTCATATTTACTTCTTGGTTTAGTTTGGTTTGGTCATAAGTATGTTGGTTTGGTTTAATTTTACAACTATAAGGTCGATTAAAACCAAATCAAGAATCAAATTGTCCAAATTTCACATGATAATATTTTGATTTTTCGGCTTAATTACACTTTGATACCCTCAACTATTCCGCTTTTCAAGTTGATACCTCAACTATTTTTTTTTCCAACTTGATACCCTAAATTTTTTTCGGACAATAGACCTTACCCAAAAATTAAACTACCACTCAACCCCTCCTCGCTCCCCTCCTCCAGCCCCCCCTTCCGGCCACCACCCCCGCCCCCGCCCCCGCCCCCCCCTCTCCCGCCGCCCCGCCCGCACCCTCCGCCCCTCCCCCCTCCCGCCCCGCCTGCACCCTCCCCCTCCGCCCTCCCCCCTCCGCCCCTTCCGCCCCGACTGCGCCCTTCCCCTCCGCCCCCCCCCCCCCCCCCCCCCCCCCCCCCCCCCCCCCGCCTGCATCCTCCCTCTCGGCCCCCCGGCTCCCTCCACCCGGCCACCTGCACCCCCCTTTTCGCTCCCTCCCCTCCCTCTCCCGCTGCCCTCCTTTCCCGACTCCACCATCGCCGAGAGGGGGGGGTCGCCGTCGCGGGAGGGGAGGAGGTGGTCGCCGGAGGGAAGGGAGGGAGGTGGTCGCCGGAGTGGGGGAGGGAGGGGAGGGGAGGGGAGAAGGAGAGAGGGAAGGGATAAGGGCATTTTGGAGATTTTTAAAAATTTTGGTATCAAGTTAAAAAAAATAATAGTTGAGGTATTAATTTGTTGAGTAAAAAAATTTATGGTATCAACTTAAAAAAGCGGAATAGTTGTGGGTATCAAAGCACAATTTAGCCTTATAAAATCGAAATTGGTCGGTTCGATTGTGAACCGATTTTGCCGGTTCACCAGTTGATCCCGATTTTGACAAAAAAACCGATGGTTCTTTAAAAAACCCAATTTTAGTCGAACCGGACCAATTTTTGGTTTAAACCGGTTGGACCCGGTCCAACCGTCGGTCCGGTCTGGTTTTTAAACATTGGTCCACTGTTTTGACTTCGACATCAATAACTGTCGACCACCTCGGTCGCATAAGGCAGTGTACGATGTTCCTGGTGTTGGTTCGAAGCAGAGGCATGGGTCGGCATTCGACTAACATCTAGGCTCGACCGTAGAGGCATGGTCTTGATGCTCGATTACAGGTGGAGTGGTCTGTGAAGACGACAAGCGATAAGGGCGGTGCTGACATACTTGGCAGTTGGCCATCGGGATTGAACTTTTCGGAGCTGTAGGTGATTGTTAAAGAGATCGAAGGTCGTTAAGTGGTCGCATCAGGGTGCATCGTTGTAGCTGTACTAAGATGATGCTGTCTCACGGGGATGTGTAGCTGTTTACTACGTCGGCGTGGTGGGGGCACGGAGGAAGATGCAACGCGTGGATCAGCATGGTGGCTCACGGCTGGGAAGGGAGCAGCGTAGGAAAGAGGACGGTGGTGAAAAGAGGAGGAGGAAGTTGATGACTGGAAGACGGGGTTGCTTGATGGTGGGTCGTTGGCTTGCATGTGTGTTCGGAAGCATGGCTCGACGAGAGATGGCAAGTAGGGCTGTCGAGGAGGAAGGTCGAAGACATGACTTGGGTTCCGAAATGAGAAGGTTGAAGAAGAAGAGTACGAAAGAGAAGGAAGGGGGTTGGCACTATATATGCGACTAGGGTTTCCTTTGCTAAATCTACAGGTCCATAAGAAGCTTTTATATAACACCACTAGATGTGAGAGGATTTTGTTTACGTTGGGTTGGATATATAGAAGTGAGCCCCACTACTATTAAATGAGGAGTAAGGAATAAATAATAGAAAATATATATATCTATATGCCTTAAGGCTTTAATCAATAATCCAGTACTTATGGGCTTGAAAGACAACAAATATATATTACACATAAGCGTTTGAATTGACAAAAAGGTTTTATAAATATAAACTAACAATTAACTACCATTATTTACATTTATGGTCTTGAGGCCTAATAATAATCAATATTGCAATGGCGTTTTAAGGCCCGAACAATTAAATATTATACCTATAGGCTAAGAGGCCCAAACCAATATATACCCTATATATGCATATTAGTATCTCCTATATAACACGAGCCAATCTCAATATATAAATCCTCCATATATACACATGAATATACAATAGATACACTACATGTCTATTTGGAATTTAGTTTGGTTTTGGTCAAGTTCGGGCAGTTGTTTGGTGCAACCGGGTCTCCTAAAAGTCAAAGTCCTAATAATTAATTATTTAGACCATTTAGGGGTTAAGCCATGACTTCACTGGTTTTTCTAGAAGGGACACAGATAAGGCCAGACCTTCCCTACCATGGCTAATACACTAGTTAAAGCATAAAACTACACTAACCGTGCCATGTTTCCTAGTCGTCATGCATAGTCAGTCTCAACCATAAATAAGGCTATTTATATAATAAAATATTTATTTAAAAAATATAGAAAGTCCAAAATTACTATTTATGTCAAATAAATAATAATAATTATTAAATTTGGGGTTTACACAAGTGGAGGTTGTTCTGAAGGAAATAGGAGGGGGAATATACAAATAAGGATTTTAGCAGTAGAAGTAGTTTAGACAAAGCATAAGCAGCAGCTTTAGTAGCAGTAACAGTAACAATAGAAAAGAACAAGTAGCAAAGAAATAGAAGAAGCGGTAGAACAGAAGCAGTATGACAGTAGTAAAACATGCAGGGGGATGTACAATCCCTATGTGGACTAGATTGTGTGTATGTGTGTGTGTGTGTGTTGTGTCCTAGTTTGTGTGAGTGTAAGGTGAGGGCTTGTGTCTTGAGTGTGTAGGCATGCGTGATAGGATAGGTAATGTATAGGGTAAAGGTAATAGGATTGATTGGGTATTACCTAGATACTAGGTAATAAGAGTAGGTAAGAATATATATATTGGGTAAGGTTAAGGTATTGGGTTACCTATGTGATGCTGGCTAGGTAAGGAATTGTTTATTACCATAGGTTAGAGGCACATGTAATTGGGTATCATCATGATAGATGCTAGATAATGATTGGGTATTGGGATAATAGTTAGGATATATATATATATATATATATATATAGATATATATATATATATAATATATTATATATTTTTTTTTTTTTTTTTTTTTTTTTTTATTTTTATATATATATATAATATATATATATATATATATATATATAGCCTATGGGTATATATTATAGGTACATACATAGGATATTATCCAGTATGCCTAGTATGGACTAGAATACCTTGGTATGGGAAGGTATGGACCTGAAAACCTAGGAATGACCTATATCAAGCTAGTATAGCATGTTTATGATTCCAAACACCAATTGACATTGAAATTCCACATTTAGGTCTTCAAGGCTCTATTTGGATACTGTTGGTACTTCACACCGGATTTCAGGCGAGTACATTCTCTGATAATTTTTTGTTTATGATATCTTCTATGTCTCTTGTATATAGTGTAGATATTCTTGATCTCTTGACATATTGGTTACACGAATTGGTATTTTCGGATCCCTCATGAGATGTTATTTCTTGTATATCTTGGTGTACTCTATGCAAGCCTTGTTGTTGTTTTGTACATAGTATGGAAACTGATTCCTGAGAAGATTAGCTACCTTCCTTGAGAATACCATATCGCAACGTACCATGGTTGGATCCACTGTACCAATCGGAGGCGAGAGTAGTAGTATAGATATGTGATCATACTCTCCTTATATCAAGTCTTGATCCTTGAATAGTCTTAATCATACACCGCACATTTGATTAACTAGGCCATAAATCCTTGTATCAAGTTTTCAAACCGATTACATGCTGAAACTAGTGCTCACTCACTTAGATAGTTATTTCTTGATTATTGTACATAATGTTCATGCTCTTATGTTATTAATTTACAGTTTTTCTATACTTTGCTACATTCATGTACCTGTCACGTTATCTTGTGTTCTCTCTATTTATTGTTATATAGTCTTTATCATTTAGTAGAATTATTGTTAGAGGTGTACCTTGCTCTAATCCTGACTGGATATATTTTTCAGATGATCTAGATGATGGTTCTCCTACCTACTACGGCCCAGGATGAGTAGGAGTAGACCAGGCGACACTGATTCAGGAGGGCTTAGCTCCAGCTGAGGATACACTAGTAGCAACTCAGTTAGACTAGTTATTAGTACTGGATTTGTCTCCAGCCCCTTACTCTTTGCATGTTATTATTGAGACTTATTATTACGATAATAGACTCTTAGACTCTGATTTTGGACTTGTGTTGTGTTTATGTTAGACTTCTTCTGGATATCATATCATGTCTTTATGTCTTTGTCATGCCATTTATCTTTCTTATAGTCATTGTGATTGAGTATGAATATTACATTAATTGTCCTCCTTTTGGAGTCGTGATCATATCATTGGCAGGTTATGATACTTATTCATGTGTTATATTAGATGACATAGTAGACCTAGACAACGTTCTACCACTGATACTACAACATAGGCTGGACGTACCCACATCCTCGTGTCCTTACATCGGGTGCAGGTTGTGACAAGTCTATATCCCATGTTACATACGTTGCTCGCTCGAGGTGGAGCTCTCTTGGATGCGTTGAGGCATGAAGTTCCTTGACGTTACGAGACGTGCAACCACAATAGAATCTTCACATATAGGAGACATAATGTACGGACATCGCCTTCTGGATTCTTAAGTTGTAAGCCTTCGGGCATGATTTTGTAGTTGAAGAAGAAAGAGAGCTGAGTGTTTGTATTCAGAAAGAAAGTGAGCTTGAGTCACTTGTAATCTGGCTTCGTGCCCTTGTAATCTAATAAAGTGTATCATTTTGTACATGTATTTGTGATATTCAACTTTTTTGCTTGGGACTTCTGTGCGACGACTCCGTCGCTAAGTGTTGTATTGACCGCTATGGAATTGGTCTGCACGGACGCAACTTAGGCTCGCACGGCATCAGGTCCAAGCGAGGACGATCAGTTCTTTGGAACCGGGGCGTGACAACTAACATCCTAGCTTACGCATTGAACAATTACACCTGTATCTGTATCGCGATTATCGTCTATAAATTTCTAGGATAAATGTATGGACAATCTAAAACCATAAATAAACAACAAATAATTTACTCATAAACATAAACCATCAATATTTTACATCTCATATAAGTTAGATATATTAAGTTTAAAATAAACTTACATACACGATAATACTTGAACCATTAGTACGATCTTATAAACATGAGTGTTTGCTAAGTTTAATACTTTGCAAGAAATTAAGCATTTCAAATATTCAAGAATCGATAAAACTGTAATACAAATACATGTCCATGTTATGAATTCTTATGCCGATCAAGCATAAGTAAGCAACTCTAAAATTTAATAATAAGTCTCAAAGCAAAATTTCCACCAATATCCAATAATATTTCAATTTCGTGACTTTGCATAAATACAAATTGATTTAAACTTATATTCTTTGAATTCCAATATAGAGTTCTCCAATAGTCCGATACATAACTCTAGACCCTTCAAAGTCAGGTGCAGTGCTATAAATCATAAATATAAAAATATGAACTTGCACAATAGTATCCCTATAACACATCCAAAAATATTTTTCGATGGTACTAGGGTAAACTACATAAATCGTCACCGATACGTAAATTGGGAACGACTTAACGTATATGTTAGAGTTATTCAACAATTGGGTGCACACATGTAAAATTAATTGTGGTAGACTATCTAAATAATTAAGTCAAATTGAAGTGATCTAATTGAAAATTGGCTTGAGGGTATAATTGTAACAAAAATAATGTGTAGATATCGGAGATGAATCTAATTAAATGAGGGGCCAAATTATATAATATATATATATATTATATATATATATATATATAATATATATATATTATATATATATATATCTAATTATGAGGGGCCAAATTATATATATATATATATATATATATAGATATATATATATATATATAAGATATATATATATATGCCCAAGGTGGAGCCTACAAGAAAGGAATATATATATATATATATATATAAAGAGAGAGAGAGAGAGAGAGAGAGAGAGAGAAAGAGAGAGAGATATATCAGATTCACCCTTATTCTGTCAACCACAAGTCATCCCTATCTCATCTGTTGGATTAGATTCAATTAACCATTTAGATTAAATCTTACACATAATGATAGAAATTAACCAAAAAAGAAATTAAAAATCCTAGTAGAAAAACAAAACAAAAAGAAAGCAATTTTTTTCACTCGTCTCCACTCTTGCTCCGGCGCTACGCCTCTCCTCCGCTCGGCACTAATCCGGCGCTCTGCCTTGATCACCTCCTCTTCATACGATACTCTTGTTACGGATAATTACGGGAGAGAAAAAAGTGTCTTTTCACACATCCTAATCAATACGAAGAGCATCGGATCTCTCCCTACGTACATACTCTCCTCTCTCTCTCTCTCTCATTAATTTTAAAATACAAACTCTCCAACTCCTCTCTGTTTTTTCTTTCCCATGTAAGAAAGTAGAGCCTCTCACCTTCTCCACTTAGCCAAACTACCCTCATCATCTTTTCTTCAAAAACTAGCCTCCATCCCTAAACCTCTTTCCTTGTGCACCATCTCCACCCTTATTTCATCCAGTTTCGTTGTGAGAACACCAACGTCGTACTCGACCACCCAACTGGTCATTCACAGAGCACACGACCCTGGTCTTTGTTGACGAAAACTGGACCACTATGAAGTCACTCCCCGCCGATGACTCGCAAGTCATGACCCACCTTGTGCAGACCGGACTCCTCTCCAGCTATAGCACAGGTACTCGATGCCACCAATGCAATGTACTGGCTCCTATATATTTTTTTGCAATTGGTTGGTGGTTTTGGTTTGATAGGCCTTTCGATGTCGGTGGCCAAGTATTGATAAGACTTCGATGATGACGATGGACAAGTATTGTCACGAAAGAACACACAGTGACGCACACAACCTGGCCACGGGGTTAGTGTGATCTCAACATGCTCTTCTTCCCTCTCACGGCCCAAGGCCACATGCTCTCGATGCTCGACATGGCCAAGGTCTTTGCACTTCGCAAGCGTCAAGGCCACCATCCTCATGACAGCGAACGTCCACCTCGTACAACCAACCTTTTGACAATTGTGCCAACGGGTCGGTTCTCGAACGGATATGGCCTCTCATCCCTTCCCTTCAAACACCGGGTTGTTGATCGACTGCAAGAATCTATCTACCATCCCGACGGAAGGATTGCCAAGTTTGTTCTTAAAATTCGACGTCACAAAGAAGCTCAGTGGACTTTTCGACAATGTCCTCAGAGATCTTCTTCTGGACTGCATCGAAAAGGACGTGTTCTTTCCGTGGACTTACGATGTCGCAACTGAGCTTGGCATATCGAGCCTTGTGTTCATGTTCCACAACATGAACTTGTTCTCTCTACATCGCTGACAACTTCAACCGATACAAACCGCTCGAGAGCATCTGCGAGGAGGCTAGGAATGCAGGAGAAGAGGAGGTAGTTGGAAGAAATGCCAAGTTTTTTCTTCCTGTGGACTTACCATATCGAGGACTATCGTTGGATTAGTGGTAGAGCGGGAGCGAAGGTGGAGGAGTAGATGTAAAAAAAATTGGTTCATCTTTTTCGTTTTGTTTGTTTCTGCGGAAGATTTTTTGTTCCATTTTTTTTTTGGGTTAATCTCTAGATTTAATCTAGATGGTTAAATGAGTCGGATCCAATGGATATATGGATGATAATGGGGTGGATAGAACAAAGGGTGAATCTGATCCCTCCATGCAAGATGGGCCGAATATATATATATATATATATATACACTAGTCTACATGTACGTGCTTTGCACTATTTTAATTAAAATATCATTAGATCAGTTGTCGTCTTTCCGTCTTTTCCAGGTGACTATTCATGTGTTTGTGCTTTCTTTTTACATGCCAAGGGATTCGAAGTACGAATTTCTTTTTTAATTTTATTGAGAATAATAACCTTTGAAAAATGGTAAGGAAAGCCAAATTTATTACCATTGGAACATGAAGGGTTGTATGGAAAAAAGAAACTTCATAGCATGCAAACTGTATTGCTTTGACTCTTAAACATAAATGACATGCAAGATGACACAATAACATCATGTTTATAAAACTCAAGGGTATTTTAGGAATTCAAAAGTTTCACCACCAAGTTTTTATTATATAGTAGAATATATATATATATATATAATATATATATATATATATATATATTGAAAAACTGCCCTTTTTATTCAATAAGGCCAAAAGCCGAAGCCTTTACAAGTATGCCAGAAGGCGCAAAATGACGAAGCCTATACACGTATACTGTCAAAAAACTAGGAAAAGCGAAGACCAAAACGGCTAAGCCGGGGATTGGAGGGATTGCTAGAAGTCGTCTGGCCGTGCGAACAGAGAGAGCTCCGCTTGCGGCACTGCCGACGGTCTCCCAATCAGCTGGTCTGTGGAGTACTGGTGGCCTTCATACCTCGCCTTGTTGTGATTTTGCCAGATCACCCATGTCGCGGCTACCACAACGATCTGATGGCCGTGGGACATGGTAGCCCTGCCCGCAAACTAGATCGGTGAAGTTGTTGCTCCCTATAGGCATTCTGCAGCGGTGGGAAAGAACTCTCCAAACCTTGATAGGAAGGTCTCCTGACAGTATGT
>JANAVB010028665.1:0-23428 GCA_029216955.1 Iris pallida
AGAAAGATAACTAAGCAAGGTTTCCCGCTGGGGCTCTACTGGAGCTAAGGCCAGGTCCTCAAAATCAGTGCCATAGTACGTAATACATAGCATTCCTCCTCAAAAAGTATACCTACAACGTTATCCTGTCAGGACGGAGCAAGTACAACCTCTACAACTAAAGTACTGAACAATAATGAAAGAGATGTACAACAAAAAACATGGTGTGATAGTCTATTAAAACAGGAAATACTGGAAAACATGGCCTCATGGTACAACTGGGATCACAGTATCATAGCAACATAGGGAACATGGCATATCATGGTTTAATTGGTTCTTTTGGAAATGACAACTATAGTTTAAAAGTTTAAAACTTGTAGTATGTACGTGGAATCGGTCAATAGGTGAATAGTGTACAGTGGTACATATCAATTTTGATGTGCATACGTACACATAACGGCATCGGTGTATATCCATACACAAACGCGGGGCCAGAATACGGCAAAGGTCACATATAGAATGGCCCGAGCGCGGTAAGTACATACGGAGAAGGGATCATGTTCACGTACAATACTAACAGTTTCCCCTTAACCGTTATTTAAACATGTGAGAGATACCGAACAGTAAAAAAACATGTGGGAGATATGGGAGCAGTTAAACATAGCAGGTACTGGGAAGCAGTATAAAACATGTGAATACTCAGAGCAGTTAAAGCATAGTGAAACATGTACGAGAACCCAGTATAAAAAATGTGAAGATATAAGAACTGTCCTAAGCATGGTAGGGACCAAATTAATGTAACATGTGAAGATTTATCTTGCAGTTATTCAGAAAGCAGTATTTTAACAGGGTAAACAGTTCTAGCATTAAAAGACAGTAAATGAGTGTGTAGATGTACTTGCCTCGAGCAAGCAAGATACTAGTACGAAGATATAGATGTCCGGTGTACTCAATAATGATATACAACTCAGTTCTAAGCTATGATCAACAATATACTAGTGGTGTGACACGACTCTAAACTGGATATTAGCTAAGTGGGGACCTAGCATAAAGTCTAATGTGGAGTGCCACTATATCCAAACTAATTCCTAGAGTCTTTATACTAGTGTAGGGTGAGGTCCAATACGACTAAAACACAACACAACACAAAAAGTTGCAAGTCGCAATTATTCAATAATTAAATCAAACTGTACACTATGGTCCAATAATTTTAGAGATAGACAAAAGCTCAAATATATATAAAATAAAGTACCAAAATAATCCTTGTTAATTATAGAAATTTATACTAACTTTTCTGGGATTTATAAACCCTCATAAATATTTATTAAAAATCAGCAAACATAAATATACTAAAAATGAGTTCTGTTTTCCTATTTTTATAAAATACCAAAAGTACTTATTAAATGCTAGAAAAATTATAATAAATTAGCTAAATTAACATAATATTTAAATACCATTTTTCCAAGATTTTTATAGCAATTAAAATATATATAAAAATTCAAAACCAGAAAGTAATAATATCTAGAAAAATAATTAATTATAAATTAAGGATAATACATAATCAAAATCTACAGATGTTGTCGGATGATAAAATAAATATCACCAACGTGTCCAGAACGGTCAAATCAGCTAGGATAGCCTACCCATAAGTCCAATTTGGACACAGGGGCAAAACGGTAATTTTGGGTCAAAATGATGTCCGTCGTTGGACACACTTTGCACCGAAAAGCGTGTCAGAATAGAAGTCTACAAAACCTAGCAATTATATGTCCACGAATCCAGAATGACGATACGAACCCAACGGTATATCCGGAATAGGATTCCGATGTACCGATCTCAAAATGATACGTTGACACGACACTTGGTATCCGGTTTGCACGGAAATGCGTGCCGGAGCAAATGTCTTCAAACTCAGCAATTATATGTCAACGAGTCTAGAATGACGATACGAACTCAACGGTATATCCAGAATTGGATTCCGATGAGCCGATCTCAAAGTGACTCGTTGACTCGGAAAGTGGGACCCGCTTTGCACCGAAATGCGTGTCAGGGCCCACGTTCTCCAAATCAAGTAAATTTTATATGAAAACATTCCAGAACGACGCCACGAGTCTACTGGTGGTGTCAGAAATTGAATCCGGAGTCCCGGGTTCAAAAATAGAATTTAACAAGTGCGATTTAAAGAATTCGGACGGCCAACTTTGGCGTCGAATTCAACCAACCAAACGTGCTTAAAATGAAACGAAATATAAAGGAGACAGGAAGATGGTATACCAGATGTGCACCGGAACTGACGGTGCGCAAAACGGAGCTGCGACGGCGGAGTTACGAGCTGACGAAGTCGGCTCCACGAAACTGTCCAAAAATAGTCAATTTAAAGTGTCAACTTGGTGGCCAGTTTTGAGGTATCAAACGACGAAATTAACGGACGAAAATTGACAGGAGTGAAGATGGATATACCGAGATTGCGATGGAGCAAAGAGTTTGCCGATCCAACGATCGGATCTCCCAGAAAACACGCGCGAAGTCGCTGTCCCGAAACACAATTTCTGAAACTTTCCTTCGCGCGCGTCGACGGGATTTCGACGTAAATGCACGAATCGCCTTTTGGCTCGCCGGGGAAGCGGGCGTTGGCCACGGGGTGGTCACCGGGGGGTCGCGCGCCAGTGGGGGGGGTCGCCGGTGGCCGGTGGCTGGCCGTGGTGGTGCGCGCCACGCGCCCATGCGCGCGCGTACGTGCGCGTGCATGCTGCGAACGCTGCGGCTTTGCTGCGCTGCTGTCGCGTGCCTGAGCAGCTGTTGCGCCGGCCGACCAGGGCGGCGGGCTAGGCCGGAGCACGGCGAGGGCGCGGTGGCGGTGGTCGTATTGGTGGAGGTGGTGGCGTGGATGATGTTGAAGAGAATGGTGGTGGTGATGGTTGATGATGATGGTAATGGTGATGTTGGTGATGAAGATGTTGTTGCCATGGAGGGAGGAGGAAGGAGGGAGGCTGTCGTGGGGGTGGAGGAAGGAGGAGAGTGTCGGCTATGAGAGGGGGGTTCGGCTGTGGAGGGGGTGGTGGTGTGTGTGTGTTAGTTTTAGAGGAGAGAGAGAGGAAAGTTATATTATTGTGTGATTGTGTAATATATAATATAGAAAAAGAGAGAGAGAGAGATAGTGAGATATTATAGAGAGAGAGGAAGGGAAGTCGTCCACAAGAAAGGGGGAGGTGCTCCTGCTGTGAGGTGGAGAGTGTGTGTATTGTTTTGTATGTGTGTGTGTGTTTGTATAATTAAAGAGAGAGAGTGGTGTTGTGTATATATATTAATATATAGGAAGAGTGAAAGAGAGTGATAATAGAGAGATATATTTGAGAGAGGGGGAGAGAGAGAGGTCGGCTATGTAGGGGGGGTGCTGTAAAGGAGAGGGGATGGGTTGTGGTGTGTGTGTTTAAAGAGAAGAGAGAGAAAGTGATATATATATATATATATATATATATATATATATATATATCTATATGTATATATATATATAAGATATTTTAAGATATTTAAATAAAGTAGAGGGAGGAAGAGATATTTCCAAAATAGGAAAAAGAAAAATATTGTGTAGGTATTTGGGCAGTCATGAGAGTATAACATGGGGCTTGGGTTCGGGTTTGGTCGAGCCGGGTCGGGTCAAAATCGAACCGGGCGCAATAATTGAATTAAAAATAGGGATTTATAATCACGGGTAAATAAATAACATGCGGGAACTCCAATAAATGGCACACAAGTTTCATGTGGGTAGTAGGCTTCATATGGGCTACGTCCATACTTTGGGTCGACTGGGTTGGGTCGATGTCGGGTCCCGAAATTAAATCGGAAATTAAATCGGGTTTCACGGTAGATAATTAATTGGCCTAAATTGAACCGAAAGTTGTGCGAAGGAAATGGAGCACAAAATGGAGTGTCTGAGTGGGACACGAAGGTCATAGGTGAAGAGCGTCTTGAGTAGATCATTCATGAGAAGTTGGTTATGAGAAAACGACTGGTCTGGTGCTCCTAAATTAAAAGCCACGGTAACGTGCAAACGACGATCAAAAATAAAAGTGGGAATAATTATTGAATGATTAATCGGTCTAAGTTGACCCGAACTTGCGCGATACAAAAAGAGCACAAGGGAACGAGTTCAAGTGGGACAGGATATATCAAAACGAAGATAGTCTTGTCTACTTCAAAACTCGTGAAGAGAGTTTACAGAGATTGGCATCCCTGACGCTCCAGAAGTCAAAGCTATGGAAAGGTACATAAATGATGAAACAATTAAATAAATAAAATATTTATCGATAATAATTCATTTAGAAAAATTTAAAACAGTCCTGAAATTCGGGGGCTTATATCCTACCCAGCTTACAAGAATTTCGTCCTCGAAATTAAAAATCATCCAATAGGTCAAACTATAACATGTAGCTGCTCTGGCTACAATACTCAATCTGCTATCCTTGTAATCATCTCTTTTGTTTCTCCTATAAACTTTTGGTTCAGGTTCAATCAAGGTCCTTCTATCATAAACTACGTCATATATCCTTTAGAATCTTCCATACTAACATGGAACATTTATGTATACCCTAAACTATAGGTCATTCTCCGGGTATGTCTATAAGCCTATAATGCTTAATCATCAATCATATTTTCAATCTTAATTGTAAATACTGGATTTCCTTATCGTATCCTAAGTATCCATATTCTATCAATCCACAGTTCCTTAGCATCATTTGTCGTCAATCATTTCCTACAGCTTCTCCTTGAAATTATACTTTCAATTCTTATTCTTGGCGTAGAGCCTCTTTCTTTTTACTCAACAAGTCCTCCAAATATAAATCCTCAATTTCAAAACTCCCGATTTATTAATTACCAATGTACATATGTCTCTGTCTTGTTCCTTGTCTTTTAACTGATATCTTTCCGATCTCGTACGCAATATGATAACTCATTCTAATTTATTCTATATCAATCCATATATCGATCTACCCTCTAATCACATGTAATTAGCTATAGATAACTAACCAAAATTCTACAAAGCTAAATCCTCAATTTGTAAGTACATGATTCGGATCCTCAATCCATAGTCATAACAATATAATATCTCATTATTCTATCTTAGATACCATATCATCAAGTCATACTATCAATGCAATCGTTCTTAAGGGTTTTCAAGTCTACTACAGTCAGTCACCCATACTTGTCCTATAAGCTTAATCTAACCAATCCCTAGGAAAAGTACTTATCACAAACACACAATACATTTATAGTTATACTACAGGATCAGTTAACAAGGTTTGGCTATTTCGGTCGCCTATGAAATAGAAAGTAACAAGGCCTAAGACTGGGTTAAGCAATCCATAACAGTGTCCAAACAAGTTAAAGGGTCAAACAAGACAGAAAAGTTTATCGAAATATCTCCAAGAATGGTATGAAGACAACGGGAAACATAACGAGAAGAATTACCCAAGAGGTTAACAAAGAAGAGTTTAGTCAAGTCATAGGAAAGATGGAACACAAAAATAATTATGTCCAAGAGATAACATGAAAGCAATCCTATTGGAGAGTCCTAGAGAACCT
Organism: Iris pallida; assembly: GCA_029216955.1. Lineage (NCBI taxonomy): Eukaryota > Viridiplantae > Streptophyta > Magnoliopsida > Asparagales > Iridaceae > Iris > Iris pallida. Next base: position 5,563 of record JANAVB010028665.1, read on the forward strand.
GTAATTCTAGTTGTAGATGTAGATAGAACAGAGTTAATCAAGACGGGAAAGAATGATGATAAGAATTTGTTCTTGCTCAATCGATCATAACGAAGTGAACCAAGCTGAGATATGATCTGATAACCATATACGTCTTCCTGAAATCATGTTGCCAGAATTTTTGCCCCACCAGTAAGCTTAGATGCAATAAACGATAAAGTCATAACTAAGGTATACACCCTATAGTCATATCATCTAGATTCCTTACCACGCCAACCGGTATGGCTGCAAGAAAATCTAAATTCTATGAATAGGATAGTATATCCGAAATCAGGCTCTATGTTTTTGTCATACCAGCTAATGTGGCTGCGATAAATTATAAACTCCATAAATAAAGCAGACGTTTACCTTATCAGGACATATCATAATTCAATCCACAAAATTTATCACGATGCAAGATCAAAGTCAACAACGAAAATCAGAAATCGATTTCAACAACAATTTAAGGAGAGCAAATAAAACAGGTGAAAACAGATTTCGAGATAAGATTAGAGTAAGATCCTCAGGGGTCATCCCAAGGGTACAAACTTGGTCTAAATTGACCCACTGAAATACAAACAAGAGGCTAATTATAGCTAACGGTCCTATGCTGTGATGAGTTCTCATATGTTGCAATCCTAGAAATCCTCTAGGTGTTCTAAATGTTATTCCTAGTGTTAACAAGTTGTCCTAGATCATAATTGCAGGCATGCTTGGTACAATAACGTAACCAAACAACTTAAGTCGAGACCTGCATGGGCCGCCAAAAAATATGTCACGATCCGATACCCAAATTGTTGGGCCGGGCCGAGCCATGTCCAGCCTACGCTTGGTTAAAGCGCAGTAAGCTGTTCTAGAATAAACAATAAAAGATCTAAGCAGCTAACAGTTCTAAAATCACATTTAAGGTTCATCACAACACAGCATCTATAAGCGAAGGTAACATAAGCACAGACTTAAATAATACATAACCAAAGTATCTAACTGGAGACAAAGTCCAGTATCTAAATATAAGTACAGACCAAAGTCTAAGTCCCAAAACACAAGAAAGATAACTAAGCAAGGTTTCCCGCTGGGGCCTCTACTGGAGCTAAGGCCAGGTCCTCAAAATCAGTGCCATAGTACGTAATACATAGCATTTCCTCCTCAAAAATATACCTACAACGTTATCCTGTCAGGACGGGAGCAAGTACAACCTCTACAACTAAAGTACTGAACATATAATGAAAGAGATGTACAACAAAAACATGGTGTGATAAGTCTATAAAACAGGAAATACTGGAAAACATGGCCTCATGGTACAACTGGGATCACAGTATCATAGCAACATAGGGAACATGGCATATCATGGTTTAATTGGTTCTTTTTGGAAATGACAACAAATAGTTTAAAAGTTTAAAATTGTAGTATGTACGTGAATCGGTCAATAGGTGAATAGGATGTACAGTGGTACATATCAATTTTCTGATGTGCACATACGTACACATAACGGCATCGGTGTATATCCATACACAAACGCGGGGCCAGAACATACGGCAAGGTCACATATAGAATGGCACCGAGCGCGGTAAGTACATACGGAGAAGGGGATCATGTTCACGTACAATACTAACAGTTTCCCCTTAACCCGTTATTTAAACATGTGAGGGATACGAGAACAGTAAAAACATGTGGGAGATACTGGGAGCAGTATAAACATAGCAGGTACTGGGAGCAGTATAAAACATGTGAATACTCAGAGCAGTATAAAGCATAGTGAAACATGTACCGAGAACCAGTATGAAACATGTGAAGATATAAGAACTGTCCTAAGCATGGTAGGGACCAAATTAATGTAACATGTGAAGATTTATCTTGCAGTTATTCAGAAAGCAGTATTTTAACATGGTTAATACATGTTCTAGCATTAAAAGACAGTAAATGAGTGTGTAGATGTACTTGTCTCGAGCAAAGCAAGAATACTAGTACGAAGATATAGATGTCCGGTGTCCTATCAATAATAATATACAACTCAGTTCTAAGCTATGATCAACAATATACTAGTGGTGTGACACGACTCTAAACTGGATATTAGCTAAGTGGGGACCTAGCATAAAAGTCTAATGTGGAGTGCCACTATATCCAAACTAATTTCCTAGAGTCTTTATACTAGTGTAGGGTGAGGTCCAATACGACTAAAACACAAAACAACACAAAAAGTTGCAAGTCGCAATTATTCAATAATTAAATCAAACTGTACACTATGGTCCAATAATTTTAGAGATAGACAAAAAGCTCAAATATATATAAAATAAAGTACCAAAATAATCCTTGTTAATTATAGAAATTTATACTAACTTTTCTGGGATTTATAAACCCTCATAAATATTTATTAAAAATCAGCAAACATAAATATACTGAAAATGAGTTCTGTTTTCCTATTTTTATAAAATACCAAAAGTACTTATTAAATGCTAGAAAAATTATAATAAATTAGCTAAATTAACATAATATTTAAATACCATTTTTCCAAGATTTTTACAGCAATTAAAATATATATAAAATTCAAAACCAGAAAGTAATAATATCTAGAAAAATAATTAATTATAAATTAAGGATAATACATAATCAAAATCTACAGATATTGTCGGATGATAAAATAAATATCACCAACGTGTCCAGAACGGTCAAATCAGCTAGGATAGCCTACCCATAAGTCCAATTTGGATACAGGAGCAAAACGGTAATTTCGGGTCAAAATGATGTCCGTTGTTGGACACACTTTGCACCGAAAAGCGTGTCGGGATAGAAGTCTACAAAACCTAGTAAATTATATGTCCACGAATCCAGAATGACGATACGAACCTAACGGTATATCCGGAATAGGATTCCGATGTGCCGATCTCAAAATGATACGTTGACGCGACACTTGGTATCCGGTTTGCACGGAAATGCGTGCCGGAGCAAATGTCTTCAAAACTCAGCAAATTATATGTCAACGAGTCCAGAATGACGATACGAACTCAACGATATATCCAGAATTGGATTCCGATGAGCCGATCTCAAAGTGACCCGTTGACTCGGAAAGTGGGACCCGCTTTGCACCGAAATGCGTGACAGGGCTCACGTTCTCCAAATCAAGCAAATTTTATATGAAAACATGCCAGAACGACGCCACGAGTCTACTGGTGGTGTCAGAAATTGAATCCGGAGTCCCGGGTTCAAAAATGGAATTTAACAAGTGCGATTTAAAGAATTCGGACGGCCAACTTTAGCGTCGAATTCAACCAACCAAACGTGCTTAAAATGAAACGAAATATAAAGGAGACAGGAAGATGGTTATACCAGCTGTGCACCGGAATTGACGGTGCGCAAAACGGAGCTGCGACGGCGGAGTTACGAGCTGACGAAGTCGGCTCCACAAAACTGTCCAAAAATAGTTCAATTTAAAGTGTCAACTTGGTGGCCAGTTTTGAGGTATCAAACGACGAAATTAACGGACGAAAATTGACAGGAGTGAAGATGGATATACCGAGATTGCGACGGAGCAAAGACTTTGCCGATCCAACGGTCGGATCTCCCAGAAAACACGCGCGAAGTCGCTGTCCCGAAATATAATTTCTGAAACTTTTCTCAGCGCGCGTCGACGGGATTTCGACGTAATGCACGAATCGCCTATTTGGCTCGTCGGGGAAGCGGGCGTTGGCCACGGGGTGGTCACCGGGGGGTCACGCGCTAGTGGGGGGGTCGCCGGTGGCCGGTGGCTGGCCGTGGTGGTGCGCGCCACGCGCTCATGCGCGCGCGCACGTGCGCTTGCATGCTGCGAACGCTGCGGCTTTGCTGCGCTGCTGTCGCGCGCCTGAGCAGCTGTTGCGCCGACCGACCAGGGCGGCGGGCTAGGCCGGAGCACGGCGAGGGCGCGGTGGCGGTGGTCGTGTTGGTGGAGGTGGTGGCGTGGATGATGTTGAAGAGAATGGTGGTGGTGATGGTTGATGATGATGGTAATGGTGATGTTGGTGATGAAGATGTTGTTGCCATGGAGGGAGGAGGAAGGAGGGAGGCTGTCGTGGGGGTGGAGGAAGGAGGAGAGTGTCGGCTAGGAGAGGGGGGTTCGGCTGTGGAGGGGGTGGTGGTGTGTGTGTGTGTTAGTTTTAGAGGAGAGAGAGAGGAAGTTATATTATTGTGTGATTGTGTAATATATAATATAGAAAAAGAGAGAGAGAGAGAGATAGTGAGATATTATAGAGAGAGAGGAAGGGAAGTCGGCCACAAGAAAGGGGAAGGTGCTCCTGCTGTGAGGTGGAGAGTGTGTGTGGTGTTTTGTATGTGTGTGTGTGTTTGTATAATTAAAGAGAGAGAGAGTGGTGTTGTGTATATATATTAATATATAGGAAGAGTGAAAGAGAGTGATAATAGAGAGATATATTGAGAGAGGGGGAGAGAGAGAGGTCGGCTATGTAGGGGGGGGTGCTGTAAAGGAGAGGGGATGGGTTGTGGTGTGTGTGTTTAAAGAGAAGAGAGAGAAAGTGATATATATATATATATATATATATATATATATATATATATATATATATATATAAGATATTTTAAGATATTTAAATAAAGTAGAGGGAGGAAGAGATATTTCCAAAATAGGAAAAAGAGAAATATTGTGTAGGGTATTTGGGCAGTCATGAGAGTATAACATGGGGCTTGGGTTCGGGTTTGGTCGAGCCGGGTCGGGTCAAAATCGAACCGGGCGCAATAATTGAATTAAAAATAGGGATTTATAATCACGGGTAAATAAATAACATGCGGGGACTCCAATAAATGGCACACAAGTTTCATGTGGGTAGTAGGCTTCATATGGGCCACGTCCATACTTTGGGTCGACTGGGTTGGGTCGATGTCGGGTCCCGAAATTAAATCGGAAATTAAATCAGGTTTCACGGTAGATAATTAATTGGCCTAAATTGAACCGAAAGTTGTGCGAAGGAAATGGAGCACAAAATGGAGTGTCTGAGTGGGACACGAAGGTCATGGGTGAAGAGCGTCTTGAGTAGATCATTCATGAGAAGTTGGTTATGAGAAAACGACTGGTCTGGTGCTCCTAAATTAAAAGCCACGGTAACGTGCAAACGACGATCAAAAATAAAAGTGGGAATAATTATTGAATGATTAATCGGTCTAAGTTGACCCGAACTTGCGCGATACAAAAAGAGCACAAGGGAACGAGTTCAAGTGGGACAGGATATATCAAATCGAAGATAGTCTTTGTCTACTTCAAAACTCGTGAAGAGAGTTTACAGAGATTGGCATCCCTGATGCTCCAGAAGTCAAAGCTATGGAAAGGTACATAAATGATAAAAACAATTAAATAAATAAAATATTTATCGATAATAATTCATTTAGAAAAATTTAAAACAGTCCTGAAATTCAGGGGCTTACACCACCAAAACTAATGGAGATGTTCACCATTTCACTCAAAGTTATCAAATGTTATTTTAACTAGTGGGATCTTCACCAAACTAGTCACAAAGTATTTTTAAGTTGGATAAAATTGACGTGGTAACCTTTGACTGAAAGTAGGGCCGACCCTGAGCTGATGGGTTCCGAGACGAAACTTCCAAAATGGCCCCCCCCATACCTAATGAAAAAAATATATAAATAAAATAAAAAATTGTTGTAGTCAAGATTTGAACCAAGGATCTCTTAAATATATGTCTAGCACTACAACCACTACACCACAACGCTTTTTGTTAAAAAAAAGGCACATGATACATACTAGTGCTAATGTAAATAGTTTTATGTTGGTGTCCCCTTTCGTCAGAGAGCCCTGGGCCATCGCCTAGCCTGCCCTGAGCTAGGGCCGCCCCTGATTGAAACAATAAACATTCCTACTAGTTTTGGTGAATGAACAATAATAGACTATTTCATTGATAAGGTGTTTAATAATAAAAGCATATGTCCACAGTGGAGACACTCCAAACACATATTTCAAATTATTAGAATTGTATAAATTATTACTTTTGGAGTGTTTACTTGATATTGGCACAAAATGGTACAATCCAAACAATTACTCCATATTATTAACCTTCTACTTTTTCTCCCTCTTTTCCCTCTTTGTTTTTCTTTCCTATTTGTTAATTTTGTAAAATCCAGAATCTTTGAATCAACTGATTAAATGATTTAATGTAGCATAACGTGTTATTATTATTATTATTATTTGTGTTATTAATATTATTTGAGACTTTTTTTGAGACTTCTAGTTAGCCCAATAACTTAAGCCAAATGGTTAAACCCATTAACCCTACCCAAGCCCATTAGCTACAACTACCCGTTCCACCACTTTCCAGTCCCCGCTCAGATCCGTCTCATCAGTGAATCACCTCCACATAACCCATCTCCTCTACGTAATATCTCAGAAACTCTTTCTTCTCCAGAAGAGAAATCCACAGAGCCTGACCACCATCCCAACCAATCTTTTCTCCCTCCACAGTCTTCCATTTCAAAAACCAACGACGTCCAGACGATTCGTTCGCCGCCCCTGACCTAGCGACACCCCAATCGAGGTATTTCTGTCGCCTCCCGACCATGCCCCCGGCCGTATTCGACCGTGCCCCACGGCCATTGACCGCCCGTGCTGCCGTCCCTGCCGTCGATCCGCAGTCCGTCGGCCCGTGCGCACGTCCTCCCGCATGATAGCACATGTGCGCTGTAGCCCCGTGCGCGCACCATTGGCTCCCCGCCCGTGCGGCAGCCCGCGTGTGCCACTTCTCGGCCGCGCCAGCGTCCAGCGGCTCCCCGTCGCGAGACAGCCCGTGCGCACAGCTTTCCGACCGTGCCATGTAACGCCCCAGTCCCAAAATACGTAGGACTAGAAGATCGTATATATGCCAGCTACGTATCGAGAGGACTCCAGCCTAGCTCGAATACGTATAAGCTGTCTGGCTGTTCTAGATCAACTATATCTCAATCCATAAAGTATCGGTAATAATAACGAATCAAGTGCAGTAAGGCTGATCAGACCATAATACACTGATTCTAGGATAGATAAATGTATTAGAATGGATCCCAATAATACATTCATCATGAATAAGCTACAGGAAAAGCAATCACTACAAGAATAAGGGCTTTTCTTGACGGTGATTCCCCGTCAAGAAATGAGTATCTTGACGGTTGCAGATCCATCAAGTAGGCCGGAGTCAAGAAAAGGGCCCCCCTTTCTTGACGGTCGCTAGAAGGGCTTTTCTTGACAGTTTTTTCCCGTCATATGAAGTACTTTTTAGCCGTCAAGATAGCAGTTTTTAAAAATCGTCAATGTAGGCAAAAACTTTTCTTGACTCCGGCCTAGATGACGGCTATTAGCCGTCATCTAGGCATTTATTCACAGGCTATTACGCAGCATGATTTGAATTAAAATTGACGTTTGACAACCGTCAAGAGAAGCTTGCCAAAATGCAGTCAAGAGAAGCTTGCCAAAATTTCGTCAAGAATTATATAATATTAATCAAACACACATAATATCAATCCAGAAGTTACATATACATCAAATTACTATAAAATCCAACTTTCATATTAATAAACTGTATTGTTCATACACCAAAAAACTTTCAATACACATCCCACCACAAACATCCATCACTTGTCCAACCACAACATAATCTAACCAGTACACATATCCCACATCTGTAGTTTTCATACCACTTAAACGTCCAAACCACAAAACATAATCCAACCAGATTTGATAATCATACAAATAAAACAAAAAAGTAGCAAACCAGATCGGAGCGCATCCCTCTCATATCCACAACATTCCCCTATTCACAGCATGCATGCACCTTTATTTTTCAGCAAGTTCCTGAGAGAACAAGAGCACAAATTATCAATATACAGTTCTTATATAGATATTGAACTCACTATTATAGAATTATCAATACAGATTGATTTTATTGCTGCACACATAATTTGAATCACTTGACAAGAAGGCAACAACAAAAAACAGGGAGTCACATCCAAGCATGTCAACAACCTGAAATTATCATTTTAGTCAGTTAAAAAAGAGAAGTTGAAAATGTCATCTTCCTGTGTACAAGATTCAAACATGAACAACCTTCTTGGGTAGATCCAAACCAGTGTTTTTCAACACTAGCTATCCAAGCCATGGTCCCCAGGCTAATGGCGTAGTAAATATCAAGTTTTTCAACACTAGCTATCCAAACCAGTATTTTTCTAGTAGTAAATATCAAGTTTGGGGTCCTTTGCTTAATACACAGGATGAGAATACGAACATATATGTGTCCGTCCCATAGAAGGGATGTGGAGTCAACATGATCTCACTAAGATCACAGCCATCTTGCCTGTGATATCCTGTTGAACACTTGAGTATCAGGATACCTAACTAAGCAGCATCATGCTCCAAAAATGGAGCCTGCTACCAATGTTTCCCACACAAGTATTAACCTAAATCTACCAATTATTGAGATATCCGACTAGATTCCCAAGAGTCCATTTGCTATATTCGTTTAACGGATGATTTTCGACCAAGATTTGCAAGATCAAGGCCTTGGCTGAGATCTCATTACCCAGTTAAGCCTTGGTCAAATGTAAAGAGCAAAGTGTTTCATGAGTCCAGTTTACGTTCTCATGTTTTATGGCTATAGCCTATAACGAAATTTGGTAATGTAATCTGGATACAGTAGTTGAGTGATTACCGGCAAAGGATCCAATCTGGGAATAGAAGGCTTCATCTTATTTTCTTGCATTACTTTCTGTCGGTTCTCATAAAATTCAAAGTCGTCCAGTATTGATGTTTTAGAAGAGTAGTTCTTGAAAAGGTTCAACATCTCATTGCCCTGGAGCAATTTCACCTAAACAGCAAAATTAGTTGTTCACGATCGTAAAGAGATGGAGGTGCTAAAGATCGTAAAGGTAAAACAATGGCTATCCGACATTCAGAGGCACAAAAGATGCATTGAAGGATTATGAAAGCTAGGAACAAGGAAACACCATGTTATCAAAGATCAACAAATAAACTAAACAACCTCTTGGACTAATGGAAATGTTTTGAACCTAAAAAGCTAAGGGCGCCATCATAAAATATTGTGCCATCCAAGTTAATTGGTTTAGTGCATACCACTTGCGTATCTCTGCTATTTGTGACAGGTTTATTGTCATTGTTCTCCAAAATTATATGACAAAATTGTGGATTTGGTACGTCTTTGATAATGTGCCACTTGACAGGAAAATACCCATTCCACTTGTCTTGTTGCCAAAATTCCATACTATTGTTGAAATCTACATGACCAATCATCTCAGCTACACCGCAGAATTGACCACTTGAATTGACCTGAGCAGCACAAAAAGTGAGGTGTAAGGAGATAAAGGTACTGACTAATAGCTAGCAACATAAAGCAGAAGTCACTCACTCTATAGACCATTACTTGTCATCTATATTCAACTCGAGTAAATTGCGGGTTCATAAGAATTTGGTGGCATTTAGTAATAGAACAAGAAATGTCTGGTTTAAGTAGCTCATGGAACTTTTAAGCCAGTCAGTTCAATGAAACCACTAAAAAACGCATGTAACAGTTTTGAATGTGGTACAAGATGCTCCTTGAACAAGCTTGTCTATTTATCATATCATTTTAACTCATGTTCGTCACTGTTTATGTCCATATGGAATAAGCTCCAAAATCGAGTGCTAAATCAACACATGCATTTTAACATCTGATGCATGTTGTATAGAAATTACAAAACAAATGAGTAAATTGCCAGAAATCCTTCTCGATAATAATTAGCATATGTGCAAAAAAGCCTACAAAACTTAAATGACAATGGCATTATACTATTCACACATGGAACTAGATTTCGGTCATATTATGTTGTAACACCAAGTAGAGGCAAAATAAGAGAATGGTAGTCAATTGACTTAAATTTCATAATAACTAGAACATGAATTGCGGTTGTAAACTGAAAAGTAATCATAGCAATCAAGAATCTTAACAGATTCAAGAACTATCCAATAAAATGCACTAATTAGAACCCTGCAATAGGCTCACATGCTGTATACATGGTTTAAAGTATCGGCCGATACCGATCCGATACGGCCGATACCGATACGTTTTGACATGTCCCGATCCGATACCAACTGATACCCGATACTGACCGATACCGCCATTAAGGGTCTTTTTTCTGTCAATTCGGTAAAGAAAATTAAACAAAAAGAAAATCAGCAAGGGTTTAAAGCATAAAAAGATTGTAAATGCATGAACAACCTTTATGGGTAGATTCAAACATAAGAAGACTTGAATCACTAAACACAGCATTCAGAATCACAGAATAGCAAGATTTGAGCATATTGTTCCCAACCATGGCCTTATAACGAGTAAGTAATCTGTTTGAATGAACAAAAGGGAATGAGGGTTGCCATTAGAACTTAACAGGGAATCAAATACTTATAAATTTAGAAAGAAGAACATACTGAATAACCTTGGAGTTACAAACTTTCAGTTCCTAAAACAACCCACAGAAGTATATTACCACTCAGTTCCTAAGAAGAAGAAGAAAAACTTCAAAAATACATTAGATTTTTAGTGCAGCAAGTGAAATAGGGTTTCTACTTCACCAGAATACTCAGTTTCAGGTGGTTGAACACGGAAACATCAAGAAGCTTTAAGATGATTAAATTTTGAAGATAATCTAAAGTTAATTAGACACTAGGCTTTCCATATAAAAGATTCCTCGAATGGTTAAACTTAAGGAAATATTCGATGAGACTTGTGGCCAGATGAAGAAATTAATAGCTGAAGACAGATTATAAAGGGTGCTCTATTAAGCTCAAAAAGTGAAACAAAAGAATATAAGTAATAAGATGATTTTTGTTTCTCTCTTTCGCTATCAGGCTATTTAAGTAGTTTGATGTAATTCTATAAATAGTGATAATGATTTAAAGGCTTTCCAGATAGAAGAAAGTCGACTCTGATTGCACTGCTATGTAGGTTGACTCTGATTGCATATACGTGTTTCAATCCCCAACTTTGATAAAACATGAGCAGGTTCATAGGAACTTTAACTTCAATAAAGGGCAGATTTTATTGTTAACTTAGCCCCATTCCAGCTCATTCCATTTAACTATTGCAGGTTGCATCTTCTGCTCGTTCTATACCATCCAAGTTAGATTGTAATCAAATATGACAGTAACAATGAAAATTTTAAAAAAATTAACACATACCAGTGGAGAAGGAACATATGCAGAGTTCCTAGTCAGGCGCAATGCCGACTCTAGGGTATTCAAGTTCAATACAGTACCAATTATTCTTGTATAAGAAAATTGTTAGAAAAATTAGATAGATAACTCTAAACCCTCGTAACTCAAGTACTGAAGTTTGTGCAACTAAATAACTGAAGGCCAGGACAAAAAATTACGGATTTTTGTCAATAAAATTTGCTGATAGGCATAAAAACACAAGAAAAATAAATATTCAGTACCCACGGCTGGGTTACAGACCTTTGCTCATTATAAATGGCATGTTGGAGAGCTCAATACGGCTCTCCGGGCGCGAGGGCTCCTTCAGATCCTCGGCGATGTCGAGCCCGACGGGCTGCGGTGGTTCCAGCGCGGGCTTCCTCGGGCTCCGGTCGGCGAAGAAAGGGCCGAAGGGCTTGGTCGTTTCGAGAATGGAGGCCGGGCTCATGGCGTCGGCGCCTTCGGCGAAGCCCTTCGGGGAGAAGTCGACGAAGAATCTCGAAGAAGGGAACGGAGGCTTGGGAGAGGAGAGCGAGTACTGGTCGGACATTAGGCTCTCCTTGGCGGCAATGCTGCTTGGCGCTGCTGCTGCTCCCTGGTCGGAAATTAGGATTAGGGTTTTTGTTTGGGGGATTTCAGCTTGGATTGGTGGGAGGAAGAATAATAAGAAGTGGAGGAGGAGATTCTTGGCCATTTTGTTGAGGTTTCAACAAAATTAGGGCCAGGATTTCTTTGAGAAAGAGAGAAAATAAGGCATAGAAAAAGGCATCGGGGGAAATTAAGTTGTGTGGATGTGAAATAGAAGAAACCCTCGATCCCTTTTTTGATTAAAAATGTCAATAAAATTTTTTTAATCAAAAATTACCAAAATGGCATGGACCGATGTTTGAATTTTTTAGTGGTAATTTTCCCGCAACTACTTCAGTTAACGGTTACAACAAAACCGTCAATAAATTAAATAGTTTTTCTTGACGGGTTCATCTAAAATCGTCAAGTAAGATGGTCAAATTTTATAATATAACAGAAAAGGTGGTGTTTTCTTGACGTAAGCCTAATACCATCAAGATAACCACTATTGTTGACGGTTTTCGACGACCGTCAACTTATAAACCGTCAAGAAACGTCATTTTTCTTGTAGTGAATCTTGTAAAAGACTAGGCTAATAACAACGAGAATAGATATAAGACGAAATAAAAATAAGGAAGAGAATGATTATAACAATAACTATATACCTGAAGTCTTGGCGAAGCAACCGTCATCCATCAATGCACTAAACCCTGATAACTCTATCTAATACCTGGAGAGATCACCAGGTCCTCAGGGGACTAGCAAAACACATAATATACAAGCCTACTTTGACAGTTTAAACATGCAATGATAATAAAATAGTGATAAATGAAAGTAAAGACTGAAGAAAGTACAATACTAGAAATAAAACATAAAAAAATGGCATGCCTCGAGAATCGTGCTAATAAACGTGGCTATGAGTAAATCGGAGTAAACCGCAGCTCGGTGGGGGCTCACAACCTATAGTAAGTCTCAATCGCAGCTCGGTGGGGGCTCACAACAAAGAGTAGTCAAGTATAGTCATCGTCTATAACAAGGTCCTCGCCTAGAACTACGAGTCAAGTCAAAGAAAGAAAAGTCAACAAGTCAAGTCCAGGTCAATCATGTCAAGGAAACCTAGCCTAAGAATACATAATGATAAATCACAAGGTGCGTGTGAACAAAAGATAATCGTAATCAGTAAAGACAGAAAATATAAATAAGCTACGTGCACGTACAACGAAAAAGTAAGGTGATAACTAGAAAGTAGTAATAACGTGAATCAGAGGAGTGTGTGATCAAGAAGATAGAAAAGTAAAAGCAATGTAAGATATGCATGTAAATATTATAAAATTTGGCAAGGTGTACTTTCCTAGTGTAGCGCGTAGAACCAATAATCTAATAATTCAGTAAGCCACAAAAGTCAAACTCTCGCAACAATCTCTGGATGATGAAACAAACATCACCAACGTATTTGTCATAAAAAAAATATCTAAGTTTGAATGCCTAAAAGTCCAATTCTGGATACAGGGGCAAGACGGTAATTTTGGGCCAAAATGGTGTCCACCGTTGGACCCGCTTTGCACCGAAACACATTCCAGATCTATGGTCTCTAAAATTATCAAACTATATGTCTACGGGTCTGATATGATGATATGAACCCAACCGTATGTCCAAAGTTGAATTCCGATGGGTCGTGCACAAATTTGCCAGTTGGATCGGGTCGTAGGCCCACTAAAGTAGCGTTCCGATCAACGTTCTCAGAATCGGACCAAACTTGGCATACAGAACCAAAAAAATGATACACTCCTATTGGTGCAAGCTTCATCTCGAGTTGACGACGTATACGAAGTTATAGGCTAGTTTGCAAAAGGGCCGATACGGCGTTCTTCGACCGATATGCCTTGATTTCGTCGCGCACACACAACAAAATTTTGTTCCGTCAAAGCTAACACGTCCACAACATCCTCATGCATCTTTCGATGCTCACGGGTTGCGACCACATCACCCGATTTGACGGGACGGACCACGTATCGGTTGAGTTTTTAAAATTTCTAAACTATTTTTATATGGGTTTTTTTTCGACTTTGAAAACATTTTTCTCTGCACACAATTGATAAAATTTGAAACTAAAAATTAGGTTATGATCTGTTATATGTTGTCTTCAACCTTGTTTAATTATATTTTGAAAAATTGCTTTGGATTGGCAGATATTTGCCTTCCAATATGGGATTTTAACTTTTGGGACAGTCACAGGGATTTGTGTTTTTTTTTCTGATTTCGACCAATTTTTTTTATCTAAACTAGATCGATCCAACCCAAACTAGTTAGTAGGGTTTAAAGGGGGTTAGGTAGGCTAGGCGTAGGAGTTTATGAAAACTAAATCGGTCGACTAGGTGAGTAGGAATTTGATCGTGAATAGAGTTACCTGCAACTGCTACTGTGTGCGCTCTATCCTGTCGTTTCTGTGCGGACGACCGTTCTCAGGCGATCGTCGGGGATGTCAGGCGATGCAGGCGTGCAGGGGCGGCACGCAGACGTCGGGGAGCGGGCGAAGATCCCGGGGGTGTTTCGGGGTCGAGGGTTCGTGTGGTGGGTTTTTTTTCCTTTTGTTTCCATAACTAGGGTAGGGTTCCGCTTGTACATGATAATATACTGTCATGGTTTTAATTTGATCCTTTGTTGGAATTTAAATTCGAATAGATTCGATGTAATCTATATATAGATAGTCAAACAGATTGGATGTAGGAGATTTGGGGAGGGGGGGGGGGGGGGGGGGGGGGATTTAGTATATGATTTAAGAGGTCATTCTCATTCCTCTTTCTTTCTTCCTATATAGCAGAGCCCCGCTCTTTTGCAGTCGGGAAAGAGGATGTGAACAGTGCTGCACTGTTCATATGATCTAAATTTTTTTTTTCTTTTTCTGTTTAGATATATGTATATATAATAGGTTAATATATATATCTATATATATATATATATATATATATATATATTATATATATATAATAAAATATATATATATCTGACCCCCCGCCGACCTTCCCCTCCTTCCCTCCCCCTCCCCCCACCATCCCCGTTCCACCCCTCCTTCCATCCCCTTCACCAGTCCCTCTCCCATGCCGCCCTCGCCGGCCCGCTCCGAGGTGCTCGCGCCCTCCACGGCGCAGACGCCCCCCTCGCCGCCCCCTCCGGTAGTCCCCCGCCTCCTTAGTCCCGGCACGCCCCTACCTCCTCGTCGCCGCCCCCTCTCCGCCCTCTGACCCCCCCGCCGACTGTCCCCTCGTCGTCCTCCCTACCCTCCATCCTTGGCGCCCCCCCTCCGCCGCCCGCGGCCTGGACCCCGACCAACTTTCCCTCGTTGGTCGGGGAGTCCACCTCCCCCTTCATCGGAGTGCTCCTCCCCCGGCATCCTCCTCAGGGCACGCGCCTCCGCCACCACTTTCATTAGCTTGGCCTACCCCGGCCGAGCACGTGATCGGAGCGGTGTCCTCCTCCTCAACACCTGCTTCGTCCAACGCGTGGGAACGCCTTCCCGTCCCTTCCTCCCCTCGACTCCAGCGTCGAGCGGGGCGGCGACCTCCCCTACGTGGTCTTCCTCGGGCCCGGCGACGAAGCGTCAAACATGTTCTGCCCTCTTTGGTTCCAGTGTCGCTCGGGCGCAGGGCTCCGAGCTTCCCCTGCCGCAAGCATCCCGTGGCTAGCTCCGGCTCAGCATTCGCTCTTGGCGCGACGTACTCCTCTCGAGGACAGCCCCGACCGCCGCGGCGGTGCGTCAGCTCATCCATCCCCCACTCTCGGCTCCTCCGCCGAGAGAGGCGGCGACCTGCTCCCCAAGATCAGCTGCGGGTCCATCTAAGAAGCGACAGCTCCTGTCTCTTCCTTCCTCGATCCCAGAGCCGCTCGAGCACGGGGTTCCGTGCTGCTCCAGCTGCTCGAGTCCCGAGGCTCCCACTGGCTTAGCGTCTGCTGCACGCTCTGCGTCAGTTTTCCCTTGGTGACCGAGCCAGCTCCCATTCTTTTGCCTCACTTTACGCTCGGGCCGGCCCACTCCATCTGTTCATCCCCACTTTTACGCTCCCTGTTAGCTCTACGCTAGGGATGGCTCGCGTTATCAGCCCACCTCCGCTTTTACGCTCCCAGTTGCTTGCGCTAAATAGACCACCCTACTCCCTTGATTGCGGCTCCCACGATGTGGGCCAGCCTACTCCTTTGATTGCGGGTCGCGTATTACACGTGCCCGCAGGCACCCACGGTGGGGCCTGCCTCCTTCTGCTGCGGGTTTCCGTGAGTCAGGTGGCTCCCACTTTGTGGACCAGCCCCCTACCTCTTCATAGGATGCTACCTCGCAGAGTATCCCATACCCCCTTGCTGCCGGACTGCTGCAGGAGGACCCGTCATCTCGAACGCGGCCGACTCCTTCCTTCCCTCCACTGCTACCTCCAATTTCCCCTCCCATTGTCCGACCCGGTTCCTTCCCGTGTCCCTTCCTACGCCGAAGCATTACGCCCAGACCGTGTTAAGGCTACCCATCCCAACCGCGGAGATCGTCCTCCCTGAAATCGTCTTCTCACCCCTCATGGCGGATACCCCATCCGTGTCCCCTTCACAGACACAGACATCTCCTCCCTATCTTCCACCATCCTCAAGACTTTCGTACTAAAGTTCTCCAAAGGTTGCCCGAAGATAGCTGGGGTTAAGGAGGTTATCGCTTCTTGGGGTCTCTCCGACACCTTCCGGATCGCCCCTCTTGACCCCAAGCATATGTTCCTACACCTGTCCTCTGACCAGGACTGCATCAAGGTATGGGCTAAGGGGAATACCAAAATCGACTCACAGATTGGCAAAATCGTCAGATGGTCACCCAAATTTAACCCCATTGAGGATTCGACATTCATATCCACATGGGTCACCCTCCCTAACCTCCCCTTAGTGTGCTTCCCCGCCGCAGCTCTAAAGCGCATAGCCAGTTCCTTTGGGTCCCTGGTTGCCATCGCGGAAGAAACCCGCAGCCTGTCTAAATGCAACTATGCGAAGATCTGTGTGGAGCTAGATCTCGCCAATGAACCCCCCAAAATGATTGAGATAGAGCTCGGCGATCAGATGATCAGGCAAACTCTGGAGTATGACAACAATATTATTTATTATCTCACGGATGAGCGGTCATTCCTTGCAGCGCTGCTTCGGGCTAACCCCGACCTCAAGAAGCCTGGACCATGCAATCACCGCGAAAAGGTCGCGCCCACCATCCCACTCACTTCCTCACCAGACCTGCCCGCCAACCCCCACCACCGGCCCACAGGAACCCTTCCCCAACAAAATAGTAAATAATCATCACGCCCGACTCCGACATCGTTACCTTCAATCATCCCTCCGTCACCCTCGCTAACTCCTTTGCCATACTTGACATCGACAACCCACCCGAGAGCCCTTCTGAGCACACCTCTGGTCGCGTTACCCCGAGACAGACATCACCTCCCAGGCGGATCAGGACGTCTCCCGAGCTGTCGCGCTTATTTCCGACTGCCCCTCTACCCCCCACCTCCACACCCCTAAGCGCAGACAGTGTGCCCCTTGTGATCTCCCCCATCCCTCAAGCCCTTGGTCACCAGCTCTGATCCCCCCTATCCCCCCATCTCCTAGAATGGCACTCCACGTGAGCAGCTCGCGGTAGCCCTCACCCCAAGTTATTTTGCCGAAGGGCAAGGGCTGTCTACTGCTGATCCGCCCCCCCACCCGACTTCTTCAACAACCCTCCTAACCCTTGCTCCCCCCTAACCGGAAGGTTCTGGCAAGCCAAGGACGCTGGTTTCCTTGATCGCAACAATCCTCTCTGTGCGCTAGACGATGTAGAGGGTGAGAGTTTCTCCAGCATGGACGTCGAGCAATCACCAGCGGGTCAGACGGAGCAGAATGAAGATCTCTCCACCTCTACCAAGAAATCTTCCTCGAAAAAGAAGAAGAAAAAACAAGAAAAAGAATCAGCAAGCAGCTATGACCACTCGGTCAGCAGCCAAGCTCAACCTCCCCACCCACTCCCCACATCCCAATGCTTAACATCCTCGCGTGGAACGTGAGAGGTATAGCTAAAAA
>JANAVB010028666.1:0-28732 GCA_029216955.1 Iris pallida
AGTTGCTGGACTATTAGGGGGTGTCTTAGGGTCTATATGAACATGGTAGAAGGGTTGGAGGTGGTCAAAAAGTTAGGTTTCTGTCGGGTGGAAGGAAAGTGCGAAAATAGAAAATATGAGGCACTCGGTTTGGGATGAGTGGGATGTGGTGGGGCACTAATTTAAAATATAAAGAATTAAATTTTTAAGGGTTGGTTTATAGGAATTTGTTTGGTAGGATTTGGTTGAGAATTGATAGAGATTTCAAAAGATATGCAAGATTATGCATCAAAAGATTTGAATTATTTTCAAAAATGGAAATAAAAGATCTGATTGGGTTAAAAACTATTTGGATGTACAAAATCTAAATAAATTTTATCTAAATTAATCCAAATAGGTTATGGCAACCTAGTATATGATCTACCAAGGCTAGTTAGACTAGTTTTGGGCCGGTATGATTTATTGAACCGAAATAGGCTCCAAAAGTCTAATAATTGGTCTTGTGTGGCATTTGAATACAAATAGCACATAGAAACTCAATTAAGTGGAAAACCATTGCCATGTGTTGTAGGCTCAAAATAGTTCAAAACCATATATTGGGTCTTAATGTTTGGATTGGGTTTTGGTCTCAAATCGGAATTGAAAAATACATTAAATTTACGGCGAAGGCAAAAATGACCATTTTGATCCAAAAATTGTACATGAAAAATATAGTACAATGGGACAAGTTTGAGTGGAACGCAATATACCAAATGAAGGTGGACTCGTCTAGAACATGAATATGAAACTTTTTCGAGAAATTGGCTAATGCTACGCTTCAAAAATTATATCTACGACAAGTTATTTATAATTAAATTTAATATAAAATATACTTTAATAAATAAAAATTATATTAAATAAAATTAAAAAATCCTAAAAATTAGGGTCCTTACACAACCTCTATCAATGTAACGAGTTGGGGATATCGAAGGCCTCAAAATCGATACGAGAAGGTAACTAATCACCCGCTCACCATATCGAGACTCATCTGATTCAAACTTTGAACCAGAGAAAACATAACTCAATTTATCCATAATATCCTTCTAAGGCTATATGTCCAGAATATCCATGTCCATTTACCCTATTTTGTTTCCGCCATATGAATAAGATTCTTCATGCATCTGGGTCACATGTTGTTGAAGCAAATTTTGTTTCTACTTCTTCGTCTACTATGTATTCCACCAGGGTAAGAAGACTATCGGCTCACATGGTCGATGGAAGTTCTAATGATGTTATATGTCGTTGAGGCTATTGAATAAGTTGTGGCCGTGTGAGATGTGGTACTTGTTGAAATCAAGTAGATGATGAGAAAACTTCTCATTCAGCGCTCTACCAGTAAAAAAAGAGGTTCCCCTTTCTTCCGGAGTTGATCGAAATACTAGCCGATCGAAATGAACCAGAAGCAACTGTTGTTGTACCTGAGTCTAATGCTTTCAAAAAGATGGAACATCTAATTGATTTCCTTACTCAAGGGGAAAATTGAAGAAAGTGGGAGGTTTTCAACCTTCCACTTGGAGTGGAATATTGTTTCGTACCCACTAAAGTTCAAGTCTTCGACACAACACTCATATCATGGCATTATTTTTTTTCCAATAGGTATATCTATTACTTTCGATCGGTAATGTAATATACAACAATACAGTAATGACCAAAGTTGTTTGTTGAGACATTGAAGGGTGTCAATTTCGATTAGTTCCATAGCCTTCATGAAGGATCGATCAAATCGTGGACTGGCCTAGAAACTCACTTCTTGTCACGGTTCTTTGAAGATGATACAAATGTAACTATATTAACGCTAATCTCAATATCTCAATAAGAATGAGAGTTTGTCAAAGACTAAATTGAGAGATTTTGTTTCCTCTCTCCGGTTTCCTTATGTAATGCCAGTAGGCATGCTATTGGATACATGTAGAAATATTTTCCTTCCTATAATAGACTTTTCTTTCGAGCTACCAAATAAGTTGATTGACTAGATCTTCAAGGCAACGCAAAAAGGGACAAGAAGTCGTTTGCAAGTCTAGATACCATTAACATCTGAAACCTAAGGAGAAAATGTCAAATTCCCTCAAACTTTATCATCTCATCTCAAGGGGAAATGCATGTTGGCATATGACGTGTCCAGAGGGTCGAAGTCAAAATCTAACAATGTGGGTGATGCTTCAACGTTAAAACCACAAAGGAAATACTCCTTTAAAGATGAGCATGTGGTAACTTTCTAGAACTTACTCAAAAAGTAATAAATTAAAGCTACCAGAGATTAAACATTATTATGAGGTTGGATGAATTGATAATCCCAACTACTGCCTATATTATCAATCCAATTACAAGATCCAATCATTCGTTTATGTCGAAGTAATACTCTAAATAGAAGAAAAAGTTACGAAGAATATAATATCCTTACAATTTGGAGATCTGCCATAAGTTGAGGTTCCAAGCGAACTAATGGCAATTCCAAACGGCATAATCAACCTGACTTCTGCAAATTAGCATGTCAATGATCTTGTTCCCCTCATGACAAAATTAGGGGAAATCATGTGGGTTCATCCTGCCATTTTTGAAATTGACCAGTAGGATTTATCTAGTGACACAATACTTATCCAGTATTACCTTCACTCCAGAAGACATGCTCCTGAATGACAAGCAACATGATCATCATTTGTGCCATACAAGGTCCATCGACCCTGTACGTATCGAGAAAGTACAAATCAATCATTGTATCATTCCCTTTGGTTGTTTGTTATAACCACAACTAGCTTGTTATGCCTCAAATCCCAAAATTATGCAAGACTAGGATATGGAACAGTAGATAGTTATGAACCAAGCGGACTCTAGCCCTACTTAATGCATATACATTGTCCAATATTGGGTAAATTTATCTATAAATAACTATAACTATCCTATCATAACTATAACCCAACCCACATAATATGAATATCAAGGAGGAACAATATGTGTTAATGTTGGCTGCCCAATAACAACACACTTACTTGAATAGACTCGAAAGAATGACATGGGCCTACAAATAATAGGCTATAGTAGAAGAAACAAAATAACAAAAATAAATATGTAATCTACGAAAGATATATGAGACAAGTATACTCATTAATAAAATCGAAGAAGATAATAATCAACGTTCCTTCGGGATAAGCTCAACATAACTTGGAAATGGACCTTGTCCTTAAAGAGATATAGCAAGATATATAATAACATGTCATATGTAAACAATATACAACATGAACTATAAGTGTTACTCCATGTTCTAAATATTCTTATTTTTTCTTGTGTGTTAATACGATAATTTTTTTTCCTATACCTCTTATGTCTATCAAGCTATTAATTGTATCATGCATCATATATTGCATGTACTACTACCTGACATTGGATCACTATATCCATTTTATTCTTAATGATTTTTGTTTTCTTGTGAGTGTATCAAGATTCATACAGACAAATCACCCGTAGGGTAATCGACATGTCTAAAACTAAATTTATTTACTTATGCAACTTGATTTGAGTTTTGTTTTTTGGTAATATAATCGTACGAGACACCACCCTAAACCCCTAGATAGACTCTTGGAATTACCACGGATCCGTACTAGGACCCATGAGCAGACTAGTATACCAAGAATTCCCTAAATTTGGGTATTATCTTGAGCACGGTATATTGATACAATACCATCGGTATATCGTTCATAGTCTACTTGTAGAGTCAATAGCTGCTGACTATATTATCTCTTTACCCATTAGGCATATGTGCTTTTCATGGGTGGTTTTGATTGGATGAGTGCCATGGATTGGCTAAGTGGCAGCCATCAAATCGTCACCCTCTCTCTCTCTCTCTCTCCATCTCCCTCTTTCTTTCTCTCTCTCTCTCGCTTGCTTAAACCAACGTAGCACTCTTACCACTCCTCTTCTACCTTAAGTTGACCTAAGGAGCCGAAGCTATAGTAGGAGTTAGCATTGAGGTTAAGATTGTGGTCTATGGATTGTCACGTCCCGATTCCGTTGAATCGATAGTCGTCCTCCGGGCGTGATGCCATGCGAACCTAATTTACGATCGCACAAGGCATTGTCCTACGGTAATCCAAAATACGAGATCTAAAAGAACAAGCAGACAAATGAATCACAAATTAAGTAGAGAGAAATTTGATCTTTATTGATCATAAACATCATTTACAGACTCCAGTACAGGACTCATGCCGCACGGGCTACAACATGACTCTATTACAAAAGAGTGTCGATGAGATAGCCGTTCCATACATTACACACATCTCTCAATTTACAACAGATATTCCAGTGACCTGGAATGGAGGGACGCTGAGCCATCTTTCTTGGACAGTTGAGAGTCTTCAAAAGTGGAGTTGCGGGGGAAGTCTTCGAGCGCGGCCGAAGCTTAAAAATCATGAACGTCGCCGAGCTAGTTGGCGCGTCCTTCCTGATTCACGGAACCTACAAAGAGCGAGGATCAGTACGATCACATATACTGGCGAATGGCTAATTGAAATCCAAGCTCTGCATTTGATTCAAGCAGTTTTATAAACATGTTAGCTAGCTATTTTTGTGATCTTTCTAACAATCCTGATCGATTTCATGTTAACATGTTTTGAGGCAAGCATATAAAATTATATACATAAGCAGCTATCATATTCATCATGTGTCACGTGCATTAGTTAAGCAGTAAAAGGGTGTGAAGGCCACTGGCAATGTCAAGCCATTACGGCCTATAGCTGGGTTAGACGGCGACCCTTTCGCGGTGGGTAGCGAGCCTTGTGCAAAAGTTCTCGAATAACCCATGCCGATGTAAGGCTGGCGCTTTCTATACTTGTTTCTTCCAGGCCGAATCAGTTCCTTGGCCTAGGCAATCGTTCGAGAAAACTACACCTTGTCGACAAGTTGTCCAATGACCATTTTGCAGAGTCTTGAAAAATGCTCTCTTTTTTCTAGAACCTTATCCTTTCTCTTTTAGTTGCAAAACTTAGCATTTCTTTTGAACTTGGTCGATTTACTCACTTAGCCATGTCGTTACGATAAACGTTAATCGATTCATTTATTGTTTTGCATAGGCTAAGTGGGATTGCGTAAGAAAGCACGTTTTTCATTTTCAATATCGACAGTTTGATAGCAAGTGTTTCGTGAAGAATCGTGCCACGATTTCTTTGATTCTACACTATTATGACAAGCATTCATTTAACTTAGATTGATTTTGAAATAGAGGGAAGAGACAAAGGAGGTCAGCCACTCGTCTTAGAATTGCTTCAGGCGAGGGACTGGTTGGCTGTGCTGACATCGCCTACGCGATCACCTGCAATCACATAAGCAACTGATTAGAACAGTGTGTAATTCAAGGAATTTCGATATGAATGCGAAGCTTGAAAATACAAGTCATAAAAACTCATCAAAACATTTACGAAAACGTATTCACGAAAACCAAAGCCAAATTAAGCGCGACATGAAAACCAGAGCAACGGGAGGTCTCTCCCGACTCAGCCGCAGAGCCAATCCTTGAGGCACAACCTGCTAAATATGGGACTTGGTTCCAAAGAAGCCAATCCATAATAGGGAATGGATCTTAATTCAACCGTTCTCGTTCGACCGATTCAGCCGATTCCGACCTATCGGTCCCGACCGAATCGATAGCGATAGTGTTCCTTTCTTGCGCACCCCGTGGACGAAAATGGGGCATGATGTAGGGACGGGGCACTACACTATAACCAACTAATAAAAAGTTTCGTCCTCGAAACTTAAGGATAGAACCTACCTCTACGATAACAATGAAGGAAATTTCTTCTTCATTTCCGATTCAAGCTTCCACATGGACTCTTTGACCGAATGGTTACTCCAGAGTACGCGGACGAGAGAGATCACTCGATTTCACAGCAGTTATCCTTGCGTTCTAAGATTTGAACTGGTTCTTCAAGGTAGGATAAGTCAAACTTCAGCTCCAGCTGGCCAAACTCTATCACGTGGCTAGGATCATGCACGTACTTCCGTAACTGAGAGACGTAGAAGACATTGTGTACACCTTCTAGCGCCGATGGTAGAGAAATTTTATAGGCCACTGGGGTGAACCGTTCGAGTATATCGAACGGCCCAACGAATCTCGGACTCAACTTTTCCTTCGTGCCGAACCGAGTAACTCCTCGCATGGGCAACACTTTAAGAAATACGTGATCGCCTTCCTGAAACTCGAGGGATCGACAATGAACATCCGTGTAACTTTTCTGACAACTCTGTGCGGTCTTTAATCTTTCCCGAATGAGGCGAACTTTTTGCACAGTCTGTTCCACCAGTTTCGGGTCGAGAATCTGTCGCTCTCCGACTTCGTCCCAACAAATTGGTGATCGGCACTTTCGTCCATACAAGACTTCATACGGCGTTATTTGGATGCTGGATTGATAGCTACTGTTGTATGCAAATCCAGCCTGAGGTAGATAACATCCCAGCTTGATTTGAAGTCAATTGCATACAGTCGTAGCATGACTTCGAGAATTTGATTGACGTACCACGTTTGGCCGTCGGTCTGGAGATGGTAAGCTTAGATGAACTGTAACTTGGTACCTAGAGCTGACTGAAGGCTACTCCAGAATCATGACATAAACCGTAAATCCCGATCAAGGGCGATGGATACTGGAACTCCATGTAGCTGTACTATCTCATCAATATAAATCTACGTCAGGCGATCAATGCTCCAAGTAACTTTAATGGCAATGAAGTGCGCTGACTTGGTTAGTCGATCGACGATGACCCAGATGGCATCATTTCTCGCGGCATCTTCGGTAGACCAATAATAAAATCCATGCACATGTGCTGCCACTTCTATTCCGGAATCGCCAGATTCTGCATCTTTTTGCCCGATCTCTGGTGCTCAGCTTTCACCTTCTGACAGGCCATGCATTGTGATATGAAAAGTGCCACATCTTTTTTTTATTTTGTGCCACCAGAAGTTTGTGCGGAGGTCCTTGTACATCTTCGTGCTACCGGGATGCAAGGTATACTTCGCATAGTGCGCCTTCGATAATATCTCCTTTCTAAGTTCTAAATTATCCGGAACGCATAGCCTACCCTTCAATGGAAGCATGTCGATTTTGTCTTCTGCAAAGTCGGTCGTCCTACTCGTTGAGATTAGCTCTCGTATTTTCTTCAGGTACGGATCGTCCTTCTGAGCGGTCTTGATCTTTTCTTGCAAGCTCGGCTCTAACTATAACTTTGCCAACTGCACATTTCTGAATCGGACTCGAAGTTCGATGTCCATCTCTTCTAGGTTGCATAGCAGTCTGCAGTCGATGGATAGCGAGGCAATATACTTTCGACTCAGAGCGTCCTCCACAACGTTTCACTTTCCCGGCGTATGGTCAATAGTTAAGTCGTAATCTTTGATCAGTTCAAGCCAACGCCTTTGCCACAAGTTTAGTTCCTTATGCGTGAATAGATACTTGAGGCTCCTGTGATCGGTATAGATCATGCACGCCACGCCATAAAGATAGTGACGCCATAATTTCAACGCGAACATAATTGCCACTAACTCCAGGTCATGAGTAGGTAGTTCTTTTCGTGTGACTTTAGCTGTCGAGAAATAAAAGATATCACCTTATTCCGCTACATCAGCACACACCCCAAGCCCTGACCAAATGCGTCGCTGAATATCTGGAAACCCTCAGTCCCTTCTGGAAGTGCGAATATCGAGGCCAAGATGAGTTGTTGTTTTAATTCTTGGAAGGAAGCTTCACAATCGTCTAACCATTCAAATGTGACTCCTTTCTGGGTAAGGCGAGTCAGAGGTGATGCGATCTTTATGAAATCTTTCACGAAGCGTCGGTAGTATCCCGCTAAGCCAAAAAAAACTTCGAATCTCACCGACGGATGCTGGCCGTTTCCAATCGACAACGGCTTTAACTTTATTTGGGTCGACCGCAATGCCTTCAGCTGAAATGATGTATCCGAGGAATGCGACGCTGCTCAGCCAAAATTCATATTTGCTTTGCTTCACATGTAACTGATTTTCTCGAAGGATCTGAAGCACGGTCCATAGATGCTCAGTGTGTTGTTGCCTATTCTTCGAGTAGACGAGTATATCATCGATAAAGACTACTACGAACTTGTCGAGGTATGGTCGGAATACCCGATTCATCAAATCCATGAAAGCAGCTATGGCATTCATTAGGTCGAACGATATTACCAGGAATTCATAATGGCCGTATCGAGTGCGAAAGGCTGACATTGGCACATCGTCCGGCTTGATCTTGAGTTGATGGTAACCCGAGCGCAGATCAATTTTAGAGAACAACGTAGCTCCTTGCAGCTAATCAAACAGATCGTCTATGCGGGGCAGGGGGTATTTGTTTCGGACGGTGGCTTTATTCAGCTCACGGTAATCGATACAAAGACGCAGTGAGCCATCCTTTTTCTTGATGAACAGCACAGGCGCTTCCTATGGCGAGATGCTGGGTCATATGAATCGCTTGTCGAGCAACTCTCGCAACTGTACTTTGAGTTCTTTAAGCTCTGCAGGGGCCATTCTGTACGGGGCTTTAGAGATCGGTCGGGTATTGGGGAATGTATCAATAGTGAACTCAATCTCTCGATCCGGTGACATATCGAGAAATTTGTTCGAAAACACATCTGGGAATTCTGCAACAACATTGGTCTAACCCGTGTTTGCACTATCCTGTCGCATGTCTCGAACGGACGCTAGATGTCACCCCCATTTCCTGTATTTTGTATTTGTACTCGTAATTTGATTTTTGGCACGTATTTTATTTTTTCGACTTGCAGATTTTGGTTTCTCGTAAATGGGTTTTGGACCATGGCTTGGTTTTATTTTGTGGAGTTGGTTTGGTTTGGTTTGGTTCATCATGAGTGGAACACCTTAGCCTATTCTCCACCTCTATTCCATCACAACCACCCTCATTAAAACCTACCAACCTTTTCTCTCTCCTCCATAACTCTATTAATTTCTTACAACTTCTTCTTCTTCCTTCTTCCACACAACTCCCCAACCCATAGGCAAGTGCACCTTGCCATCAAATAAGCACCACTTTTTATTTGTCCATTAACTAGATTAGGCCATAGAGAACAACTTTAGAACTTGACATTTTGTGATTTGGAGCTTTCAATTTTCTAGATCTAGGTTTTAACCATTTTCGAAAATCCTTGGTTTTGATCCATTAAACTTCGATTTTTGCATGTTTTGATGCTTCCATGTGGAAGAGAATTTGATTTTACTCAAGTTAGAACTTTGAAAATCTAGATTTGGTTTTGATTTGGCTAAGTTATGAAGATTTGAAGTTTTTGGTGTTCTTGAGGAATTCATCTCAGCCTTGGTGAAGGCTCTCGGCCAGTGCTCTTTAGCACTTGACCGTTTGTGCACCCTGGCCTGTGCTCTTTAGCGCATGGCCGATTGCGCATAGGCTCAGCCAGTGCTTTGCGCTGCGCTGGATTGCGCTGGCGTAAGCTAGCCATGCGCAAGCCAGCCATGCACAAAGTAACCCCTGCGCACTCGACCATTGCGCAGTCCATACTCTGCGCAGTCTACCCTTGCGCAATCCTCCCTTGAGCAATCCAATTAATACGCAAGGCATCCCCTGTGCCCCTTTAACCCTGTGCCCCTTGACCCCCTGCGCAGTCTACCCTTGCGCAAAAGGCAACTCTTGCGCAGCTCTTCCATGCGCAGTACATACCCTGCGCAGCCCAACCCCTGACCCCCTTGTACAACCTACTTGTCTATGATGAATTGTTATTTCTTTAAGCTTGGCTCTTCTATAGTCCTATGTATATTGGTATTTTATTAGATATTTTATGTCCATTTTATATCCTTACGCCTTTTGTCACGAACTGATTTTTACTTAATATGTTTGGAATGACTATTGTACATGGCATGGTATGACAAAGAACTAGCATAACACGACAGTGACCCGTAGTGGTGCACTCCTGACATGACCAACCTGACATGATAGTAGCCCGTCGTGGCGCACTCCTGACAGTACCCTGACATGATTTATCTTGATAACTTGATAGTGGCCCGTGGCGGCGCACTCCTGACTTGACTTGACTTGTAACTTGTAACTTGACTCGTATAATCAACTTGACACCGTGGGTGTTCCTGCTTGCTTTCTTGTACAATCCACTTGTCTTGTCTTACATCATGTCTAGGACGTGACTTCCTGGGTACCACGGCCAGGGACTCGCGCTAAATTGGATTAGGCTAATTATTAGATCAAACTAGAACATGGAAAATTCCTAGTCACAGGCAATCTCGTTATCTGGGCGCTTTAATGGACTTGTAGCTTGCCGACGAGTAGAGCACATTTCCAGCACACTGTCATGTGTTGCACCCTCTAAGTCACCTAAGGGTACATTTGTCTCCCGGGCAATGTACCCACCTATAACTCTCAACCCGCGGAAGGATAACTGGATAGTCTGCAGGGCTTGGGACTGGGAGTTTCTCACTTGCATCTTGTTAGTAATTAAGGCTTGTGATAACCCTAGTTAGTTAAAGTAGTAAGCCGTAGTAATTGCTTGGCGGCTTGTGAATGCATGATGTCCAGCTTTGTCTAAGTCTTGTCTAGCTCCAGTACCTGCTATCTCCTGAGCATGTTTGTTTTCCTTATCTCTAACGATAAATGGGTAGAGACAGTGAGCTATTCAGGCGAAGGAGTACAATCCCGGTCCTTGTTTGGTTTAAGGATTGTAACTGGCTCCCGGAATGGTTCCACGTCCCTAGTCGTTTATCGCCCTGTGTACTTTACTACTTGTACTTTCTTTTATTCTTTATGTTCTGATATGCTGGCTTTTGTTCTTATTTGTGGCCTCCTTGTGGCACTTGCCCTTTCTGGGGTTTGACCCAGCTGATTTTGTGTGGCCAAATTTCGGAGCAGCTCCCGAGGATCTACCAAGCTTCCAGCCCAATGGTGAACACTAGACGGAACCCGGGCTACGAGTGGGTTTTCCCTTTTTGTTTCACCCACTTATATGTAAATTTATTCTTTTGAGGCGTTTAGCCGACGAGCACCTGTTAGCTCGATGCACATTTATTTACTGTCTGCCTACGGGCTGTAAACATGATTAACAAATCCTAGGGTTGATCATGTATGACCGAACTCTTGCTAGTCCTATCATTTTGTACGACTAGCTTCATGATCATCCGATATGTAATATTTGGGATGCCTTATATATATATATTTGATGCTCTAACATCTTGTAACTCTGTTAATTGCTGGAGATTGAGACAATAGGCTTGACCTTAAGAGACTGCTGGCTTGTAGTAAACCCTCATATCTAGACAGCCGTGACCGTATAGTTGAGATGTATTCTATTTCAATATACGTAGCTGGCTATGTTCGCCCCCCGCTCTCCAGTGTTCTGGTTCTGGGGCGTGACACTAGATAGCCTTCACATCCGGAATGCAGCATCCGTCGAGCAGATATTACGGAGATCACCATGCAGGTCGGCAACGCCTCACCACACGAATAGCAGAATTCAGGCACTCCAGGTATACAGAATGTGACCCTCTTTTTAGCACAGTCTATGGTTGTATTGCACGGACCGAGCCAATCCATCTCCAGAATGATGTCGTAGTCCTTCATATCTAGAACTATCAAATCAAGACTGATCTTTTGACCACCTATACAGATGATTCCGTCTCCACAGACTAAATTTGCAAGTAGTGGCATGCCCGACGGTACATTAAAGGTAAGATCGAGACCCAGTGGTGTCAGGGGAAATTTGTTCTCGACGGTAAAGTCTGCCGATATAAAACTATACGTGACACCTGAATCAAACAATACACGAGCAGGTTTATTATTGAAATGCAGTATACCTGTCACAACTATGTCAGATACGAATGCTTTGTCTCGAATCATGGCGTAGACGCGGCCCTGAGTATTGGGATGACGGTCTTGGCCATTCTGTTGTGCGGTCTGTGGAGCCCGAGGTGCTTGACCTTGGTTTTGTTGGTGTTATTGGGGGCGCTGGTTCGGCTTCTCCGGATAGTTGTGTGCAATGTGGTCTGTTCGGCCACACCCGAAGCATGCTCCATTCTTCAATCGGCACTCATTGGCCACGTGTCCCTCCTTATGGCAGAAATTATAGACTATTCGATCCTTTGCCTGGTTGCCACCTTCGTTGCCACGATTTTGACGCTTGTGCGTATTGTTGCCTCCCGTATTACTATAGCATTTGTTAAAGTGAACAGCGCCAGTAGTAGCAGGAGGATACTGGGACTCCAAACTGAGGGCATGGTTGAATGCCTCGCCCATGGTTTTGTATTCAGGCACCGAAACATGGACACGAATAGAGGAACACAGGTCCACTTCGAATCGTCGAGGTCGACTTGCAGTTATAGGTAGATATGCTCCAACAAATTGGCCAGTTTGTTGAATTCGACCGTATATTATCGTACTTTCATATTCCCTTGCCTCAACGGCATAAATTCATTTTCTTTTTCCTGTCGCACGGCTACAGAAAGATATTAAGTCTCGAACGCATTTCTGAAGGTGGCCCATAAGATCGCCGCCGTTCCGTCTTCACGTCGAATTGCCCGCTTTTGTACGGCCCACCAATCGTGAGCATCGTTCAAAGTAGGAGTTGAGCACACACGACTTTCTTCGAGTCTTCGACATCCAGAAGTTCGAACTTGTCTTCCAGCTCCTCCAACCAGTCGATCGCCACAGAGGGATCTTCTGTGCCGTTAAAGGAAGTACGGTAGCTTTTCGTAAATTTTGACACGTCAAAGTTAGAACTTTTCGGTACCGCAGGTGAGAGCACGGACGCCTCCGGTTCAGCTTCGTTGGATGGAACCGCAGGCTCGGTCACGACAGGCATCATCGTTGAATTATTGTTGGCCACGACCAATTGTACTATTTGTTGGAGTGTATTCAGCTGCTGCTACTACAGCTTGAATTGAGCCTCGAACTGGGTCTGACGAGCCTCCGTCTGGTGACGATGAAGCTCATTTTGGCGTTGCTGTATTTCGAGCATCTGCAGCATCCATTGTATCGGGTCGCCGGAAGATTCGGCTACGGTAGGCGTCATCCCCATTGGGTTGACGGAATGCTCGGGTCTGGAACTACTCGAGCCGCTGGAAGCGCTCGTCTCATCCTCTGCCCGAGCTCCTACAATTCTAGGAAAAAGAAAAGCAACTCTTGTTAGTTTCAAAAAATGTCCTGGGTTCAACGTATGGAACAACTCATCTCATCGACACGAGGTCAACAGTTTGAGACTAGAAACTAGACATTGGAGGCCAAGGATGTAAAGCCGTGCTCTGATACCATTATGTCATGCCCTGATTTCGTCGAATCGATAGTCATCCCCCGGACGTGATGTCGTACGAACCTAATTTGCGATCGCAGAAGACATAGTCATAAGGTAATCCGAAACACGAGATCTAAGAGAACAAGCAGACAAATGAATTACACATTAAGTAGAGAGAACTTTGATCTTTATTGATAATAAACATCATTTATAGACACCAGTACAAGACTCATACCGTGCGGGCTACAACATAACTTTATTACAAAAGAGGGCTGCTGAGATAGTTATTCCATACGTTGCACATATCTCTCAATTTACAACAGAGTATTCCAGTGACCTGGAATGGAGGGACGTTGAGCCATCTTTCTTGGACGGTTGAGAGTCTTCAAAAGTGAAGTTGCGGGGGAAAGTCTTCGACGCGCGGCCGAAGCTTCAAAAATTACGAACGTCGTCGACCTGGTTGGCGCGTCCTTCCTGATTCATGGGACCTGTAAAGAGCGAGGATCAGTACAATCACATGTACTGGCGAATGGCTAATTAAAATCCAAGCTCTGCATTTGATTCAAGCAGTTTTATAAACATGTTAGCTAGCTATTTATGTGATCTTTCTAACCATCCTTATCGATTTGCATGTTAACATGTTTTAAGGCAAGCATATGAAATTGTATACATTAAGCAACTATTATATTCATTCCGTGTCACGTGCATTAGTTAAGTAGTGAAAGGGTGTGAAGGCCACTGGCAATGTCAAGCCATCACGAACTATAGCTGGGTTAGACGACGACCCTTTCGCGGCGGGTAGCGAGCCCTGTGCGAAAATTCTCGAATAACCCACGCCGATGTAAGGCTGGCGCTTGCTATACTCGTTCCTCCCAGACCAAATCGGTTCCTTGGCCTAGGCAACCGTTCGAGAAAACTACACCTTGTCGACAAGTTGTCCAATGACCATTTTGCAGAGGCTTGAAAAAGGCTCTCTTTTCTAGAACCTTATCCTTTCTCTTTTAGTTGTAAAACTTAGCATTTCTTTTGAACGTGGTCGATTTACTCACTTAGCCATGTCGTTGCGATAAACGTTAATCGATTCATTCATTGTTTTGCATAGGCTAAGTGGGATTGCATAAGAAAGCACGTTTTTCATTTTCAATATCGGCAGTTTGATAGCAAGTGTCTCGTGAAGAATCGTGTCACGATTTCTTTGATTCTACACTATTATGACAAGCATTCATTTAACTTTATATTGATTTTGAAATAGAGGGACGAGGCAAAGGAGGTCAGTCAGTCGCCTTAGACTTGCTTCAGGCGAGGGACTGGTTGGCTGCGCTGACGTCGCCTACGCGTCACCTGCAATCGCATAAGCAACTGATTAGAACATTGTGTAATTCAAGGAATTTTGATATGAATACGAAGCTCGAAAACCCATCGAAACATTCACGAAAACGCATTCACAAAAACCAAAGCCAAATCAAGCATGGCATGAAAACCAGAGCAACGGGAGGTTTCTCCCGACTCAACCGCAGAGCCAATCCTTGAGGCGCAACTCGTTGAATATGGGACTTGGTTCCGAAGAAGCCATTCCATAACGGGGAATGGATCTTAATTCAACCATTCACGTTCGACCAATTCGGCCAATTCCGACCTATCGGTCCTGACCGAATCGATAGCAACAATTCCTTTCTCGTGCACCCCGTGGACGGAAACGGGACACGTTGTAGGGAGGGGGCACTACATGGACCCATCTAGAAGGAGTAGAAACTTTAGCTAAGGTGACTTGGATTTGTAGGCAAGTACATCTTGTAATTAATGAATAATTAGATTGTATATGCATTTTTATTTCTATTAACTCATTATTTTTTTATTTTAATTTTATTCCTACTATTTTTTAGTAATTCTTGATGTGTGTAATGGTTTGGATATGAATTTTGATTTGGGTTTTTAGACTTAGACCATAATATCAAAACTAAATGATTTTAGGTGAAAATAATGTTTTGATCTTAACATATATACTACACATTAACGAGTTGAAGATTCATGCTAATCTTTCTCTTTCCAATTATTAAACTACTCGTCGTCAATCTTTTCATGTTTATGAAAACTAGTGTCTAAAAGACCTGTATGGATATGTATCTTGAATTTTGATGAGATTCTTGCCGACTTTCTAAAAATCTCGTTTTGAGATTGTTGTTGAATTCTTGTACAAATCTCAGGAACTTAACTAGAACTAGTTGAAAAACATAGAAGAATGAACTGCTAACAAGCAGTGTAAACTGCTACAGAGAAATTGTGAGCAACAAAATTGCTAAAAAAAAATACTTACAAATGAAGTTACAAATCAGCCTGCTAGGGTGATCATAATTTACCATTATTTAAGGTGATATTCAACTGTCATCCGTCGATCCGCTCCTAGGAACCAACAAGTCTCGGATGCACTGAGTTACAATTCAACTTTTAGAACGCGCTCATTCATCTTCTTCGTCGGACGAAGTGTTGATACGCTCGTGCTAAGGCACAAAGACGACAACATATGTGCTAAGTGTAATGAAACATTGACTACTAGAAGAAGAAGTTATCCTTTTAATACTTTCAGAGATTCAACTTCTCTATGCTCCAAAAGCATCTTATTCACAAAAAGTTGGTGTAGCCCTTATATAGAATAGCCACCCAATAGACAATTTAGAATCTGAAAAGCTTCAACAAATGCAGCAACCAAATAGGAGTAACTCCTGAATGTGAACATTCTCTAGAGTCTAACAGTCAACGTAATGCTTATACAACGAGGTTAGCACGCAAGGCTCGCATGCGTCGAATATCGCACGCGAAGCAACCATGTATCCAACTGTGCAGCTAGTCTCTTGGCAGTGTATGTGCGAAGTGCACCATCAAAGTGACAGTTTGTGTCGTCCAAGTCTGAGTCCTCGCTCCAAAGGAATTTTTTCAAAAATGATTGTGATAAAAAAAAAAAATTGTTGTGGAGTTTAATTGTCTACTAAAAAACCTTCCCCCATGCAAACCAATGAGCTAACACAACACATATGTATAAGTCAATAAATGAATGATCAAATATTAAAATACACATATATTATGTTTATCCAAAGATGAAATAGTAGTACTAGGTCATATAAGAACTACTCAGGAGCAATTTCAAAGAATATAATCTTAATAGTATAGCATCAGAAATATAACAACGTTGGGTTGTATCCACATTTCTCCAAAAATATATATATAATATTTTAGCAAATACCCACACTCAAATTATAGAAACTAGCATATAGCTCTACTTTTTTAAAAAAAAACTACCAAATCCCTCAGTCCTTTATATGGAACAATTAAAAGTTTAAGATATACCTCCACTATTTCAACCATTTTTTTATTGTTTTTTCCCCTTAAAATGGGAGCATTTGGTTGATTTTAAAAAAAGTGAAAGTATACCTTCTTTTCTATAGTTTGAGTGGAGATATTTGTTATACAAATTTTTTTTTTTAGAGAGATTGATCCAAAGGCTTCTATGACCCAGACCTCCATTCCATCCAAGTCACTTCTCAAGACCTTTTGCCAAATAGGAAAGAGTTTAAGTAATATCTATGTCAAACTACCTTTTCATAACATGTAAAGTATCCATTCATAACTTTCGGCAGATGGTGGGCTTTGACCAATTGCTCATCATCAACATCCAATCCACATATCGAATCCTCAAATATCTCTCTCTCTCTCTCTCTTTGGTCTCTTCTGTTCCCAATCATCCTCTCCTCGTTGCTACTAAGCAGTGCAAAGGTGTGACCATGCGAGAAACTGTGGCCACAGGCCCATACAAATGCTCAAAGTCAACATGACCAACATTGTGCTTAAAATTATGGAGAGCACTACACTAGCATTGACTTCACGTTCAGTCTCATCACACTGCATCAGAAGTTCACGTTCGGTCTCGTCACTCTGCATCAGAAGTCACCGAGACAAAGAACGGAATCAAAAATTCAAACTTAGATAAATTATGATAGATTAAGCTAGAATACATATATATATATATATATATATATATATATATATATATATATATATATATATATATAGAGAGAGAGAGAGAGAGAGAGAGAGAAAGAGAGAGAGAGAGAGAGAGAGAGCAAATGACCTCTAGCCTAGTGGTTAAGAGATATGTATGTGGTTCGAATGGTCAGAAGTTCGAATCCCAGTGAAGCGATTTCAGAAAAAGTTCGAATTCCAGTGGAAGCGATTCCAGAAAAAATATTCACAATATGTAGTCTTTATTTTTGTCATGGTATCAGAACTAGAACTAGGGTGCTCTTAACAAAAATGTTATTTTGCTCCCAAAAAATTTGGGTGATATCATCTTCTATTATGTGGCAGATGACATGATAGCTGACATGACAAAATCTAACAATAAAATTAATATTAAATTAAAATTAATAGTAAATTAATAAATTAACATTAAATTAACCTAATAATTAACATTAAAATTAACCTTAACATTAAAATTAATATTAATATTAACATAAATATTTAAAAAAATGAATAATTAATTTTTTGGGTTAAAATTTGTCATGTCAGCTGCTATGTCATCTGTTATGTCATGTGCCACATAATAGAAGATGACATCATTCAAATATTATGGGAGCCAAATAGCATAATTGTGCTCTTAATCCTAGTCTCAGTCATTATTCTCTCTTTTCACTTCAACTTTCGTGACTTTGTTCAAGAGAGGAATATATTCCGCAATGTAGTCATTATTTTTGTCCTGGTATCAGAAGTAGGGTGCTCTTAATCCTAGTCCCAGTTCATCCGACCAATCATTAATCATTAACATCGAAGCGACTTCCTTACTGTTCAGTCGCTTCCTCGGTGTCCACTTCATAATTGTTGCATCCAGTTCTCATGATTCCAGTACACCATCCAATTATCCGATGACATACTCATTCTCATGAGATCGTTGCTCCTCAATCACTACTCATCTACCGATCCTTCGCGAGGCCGCGACTCTCTCTAATAGATTATTATAGTTTTAAAAATTTTGTGAAGGTGTTGTTTCCAAATTCCATTATAATTGTGCCTCCAGTGATTTATATATAATTCTTGATCCGCTAGTGCTTGTTGACATTGTTATTGCCGGAAACGCCGGGGCACGCTTTTCGATGGAAAATACAGAAACTGAAACAGTTGTAAAGACAATGTTTCAAATGCAATTTCTTAAAGAAGGTTTTGCAACAGAGATCCAGAAAGATTCTGCAAATTACGAGATCTAAAAAGATATCGTAATTCACGAATAATCTAAAGAGATTTTCGTGATCGTAGCAAACTGGCAGTAGTGCCTTCTAAAAAGAAGATACTGACAGAACTGCTAAAGGCAACAGAAGGGTGACAGGCGAGAGATGGAATTGCTGGGGTGAATAATCACCGTTGCTCAAAGCTTTATTCGCCCTCTGCGAACAGCTTCCAGGAACCAGCAAGGTTGACGGAAAACCTTGGAACACTCCTGCTCTTCTGACTCCTCGAAAGACGGCGAACTCCTCTGGCAATGGCTCTACTCTTCTCTCTCTGTTTCTGAAGTAACAGAACACACGCGTACTAAAAAATACTAGTGTTTGTGTTAAAAAACACGCTCACTACTCTGTTGTGTTAAAGAACACTTAGAGTTTTCTTCCTGGAATTCTGATTTCTCCAACACTGAGAGAGAGGAGAGAACCTGCATATATAGCCGACGGGGCGGTTGCCAAGCAGTTGCCTGAACTTCAGAGTAGTGGCTGAACCACTCTTGAAAGTGCAGCAACTGCTGCAACCGTTCCCGCTCTAATATGCAGCCAGCCATACGCACATACGCACTCTACGCACACTATGTACGCTGCGCACACTGCGCACTCTACGCACGCTGCGTACGCTGCGCACACTGCGCGTACTGGGCGTACAGGGCTGCGTACTGGGCTGCGTAACTGGGCTCGCGTAACGGGCCGCACAACGTGGTCGCGCAAGTGGCTCGCGCAACGAGCGCAACTTAAGCGCACTATGCGCCTAGCGACGATGCTGACGTGCTAAGTGCAAAGTGCGCCAACAAAACGCCACATTACGCCTCATGAGCCCTTGAGCCCGAGTCCGAGCCCGAGCCCGAGCCCGAGTCCGAGTCCGAGTCGCTAAGCTCCTACGGAGCTTAGCTCCATGGAAATAAATTTCCAAGAGCAAAAAGCTTACAGCTTCTTAATTGTTGATTAAGCCTTTATACCATTAATAATTAATCACATATGGCACACACCCATGTGCACTACATGTGCATCTCCATAAAGAGCAAAGACTCATATATATGGAGATACACATTCCTTTCTAGCCGATGTAGGACTAAAAACCAAAACTAAAGGCTAAAAACCCAACAATCTCCCACATATCTCTATATATATGAGTATGAGTGTTCCCCACAGTAACTGTCCATTATGCTTTTAGGATAGATGTCACTTAAGACTTGAATCTTCCCACGTGAGTCAAAAATTAAACTATAATACAAGAATGGACTAAGCCTTGAATTCTGCATCATAGCTGAAATTCTTTCCACTCACATAATGTAGTTACATGTGCTTCTGGCTGCACATTTAAGGCCGTGTGCCACCCTGGTTTCAGTGTATAATATTGGGCGTCTACAAGTTTACCCTCAAGAGACGGCCTAATATCTCTTTGTCCATACACTATAGGTGAGTTCTTTATTAAAGAAACATGGCATGAAGCGTCCAACACTTCCTTTGCGGTGCTACGCCGCTATGACATGGCCTTAAGCCGAGGACCTTACCCCGAATCACCGGGAACCTCATCGTAGTGTCATACTACCCGTAGCATGAGGTCTAGCCCCTTTGTAGTGCCAAACTACCCAGCATGAAGCCTTATGCTTCTGTGCGGTGTTACGCCGCTACGAAATGGCTTGCAAGGCCGCGGCTTTATCCCTAGCCGGGTTTACCTCATTGTGGTGTCCTGCCACCCGTAACATGAGGAACACCTCCTCTTTGTAGTGCTGACTACATCCCTCTTAATTCAATATACAGCATTAGGCCAACTGCCTATTTGCGGTGCTATGCCGCTGTGACTTGGCTAACATAGCCGAGGCTTTACCTCCTTCGAGAACCTCATGGTGGAGTCACCGCCACACATAGCATGGAGTCACACTCCTTGTAGTGCTGTGCTACCATGCTTCCTGTAAAGCATACCAGACATTCCAAATGCCTGAGAACTCATTAAGGCATTTAAGCCAACCTCCCACAGGACCTGTTTTTCGCAGAAAACAACAGTAGACAATAGTGGTTATAGGTCCGTAACTTCTCCATGCCCAATAGAACATGTACCCACCGTTCCTGATATTCTTCCGATTAGTGGTCCTCCCTTGAACCAAAAGCTAGATGCCTAGTAGATAAATCTTTGAACTAATAGCATAAAATTTTATGGTAGAAATACAATAATACAATATCAGAATGCCTTCAAACCCATTTTACAAGCTGTGTCATCGACCAGCTGGCGCTTGAGGCCCTTGGTGAACGGATCCGCCAGGTTCTCCTGACTCCGAACATCAATTACTGCAATAACACCTCTCTTGATAAGATCGTGTACTGCCCTGTGCTTCAACCGCACAGTTCTCTTCTTTCCGTTGAAAAGGTCATTTGATGCCACCGCCGCAGTCGCCTGGTTGTCGCAGTATATCGGTATAGCCGGTATTTGCGCCCCAACCACTGGATGATCATACATGAGCTCCCGAAGCCATTCTGCTTCCTCGGCTGCGGTATCAAGTGCAAAGAACTCAGATTTCATGGATGACCGCGAGAGCATAGTCTGCTTCTTCGACTTCCACGATATAGCAGCTCCACCCATTGTGAAATGTATCTACCTGTGGACCTCTCGCTCTCCACCTCTGAGCACCAACTGGCATCACTGAAGCCTTCCACTATCGACGGATCTCCGTTGTAGTACAGTGCATATGTCTGAGTCTTCTTGAGATATCTCATAACCCGTTCCACAGCTTTCCAGTGTACAACACCTGGATTGCTCGTAAAACGACTCAGCATTCCCACGGCGAAAGCTATGTCAGGCCTTGTGGCAGTAGTAGCATACATCAAACTCCCGATTATGCTTGCATACTCCAGCTGCCTGACGCTTTCCCCCTGAATTAGGCTTCAGCTTCAGATCACACCTGTACGGCGTATCGATCCCTGGAAGATCCCGATACCCATAACGAGTGATCATTTTCTCAATATAATGAGACTGTGACAAGCGCTAGTCCAGTGTCTGTCCGGATGATCTTGATCCCTAAGATCACATCAGCTTCCCCCAAGTCCTTCATACTGAACTTGCTTGAGATGAATTTCTTTGTCTCCGTGACACATCTAATATCCGTACCTAGGATAAGCATGTCGTCCACGTACAGACAAACGATCACACCTCTTCCATCAGCGAACTTCGTGTAAACACACTTGTCCGTATCGCTGACCATGTAGCCATTTGACCTTATAACTTTGTCAAATTTCCCATGCCACATCTTGGGGGCCTGTTTAAGATCGTACAAGGATTTTACCAACTTGCAGACTTTGTCTTCAAGACCTCTGATGACAAACCCCTCTGGCTGTTGCATGTAAATCTCTTCGGTCAGCTCGCCATTTAGAAAAGTCGTATTCACATCCATCTGATGTATCACCATCTTATTTATTGCTGCAAGAGCAATCAACATTCTGATGGTGGTCATTCGGGCTACTGGAGCATATGTGTCAAAGTAGTCAATCCCCTGCTTCTGAGAAAACCCCTTGGCTACCAACCTAGCCTTGAACTTGTCAATAGTTCCGTCTGCTTTCATCTTCTTCTTGAAGATCCATTTGCATCCGATGGGTTTCGCTCCTTCAGGAAGATCAACCAACACCCAAGTGTTATTTGAGGTGATGGAATCAATCTCATTGTCAATCGCCTCCTTCCAGAAAACCGCGTCTCTGGTCTTCATCGCCTCATCATAGGCAAGCGGATCTGCTTCCACATGATAGGTGACAAAGTCACTTCCGAAGTCCTTCGGCCTCCTCACACGCTTAGCTGACGGCTCAGCTTGTTCTGGTTCAACTGTTGTTTCAACAACAACATCTTCTTGGACCACATCTTCATTGAAGACTTCAGTCTCTTGTGCACCCTCATTATTCTCCGGAACATCCGGAAGAACAATATTCTTGTGCCTTGCAAACTTGTCTTCAAAATATTCTGCATCGCGAGATTCAATGATATGATTTGACTCAATATCAAGAAATCTCCGAGCACCACTCTTCTCGGCATACCCCAAGAAGATCGTCTTTGTAGTCCTTGTCCCAAGCTTCTGAATCTTTAGATCTGGAAGCTTGACATACGCCAGACACCCCCACACTCGAATGACATTCAAGTTAGGTCTGACTTTGAACCAGAGTTCATGAGGAGTAACGTCTGAAGTTGCATAAGGCACTCTATTTAGAATATAAGTGGCCGTCAATGTAGCTGCTCCCCAGTAGCACTTAGGAAGGCCAGCAGTCAACAACATTGAATTTATCATTTCTGTCAACGTCCTGTTCTTCCTCTCAGCTACTCCGTTTGATTGAGGAGAGTACGGAGCCGTAGTCTCATTGACAATTCCATGTTCCTTACAGAACGATGCGAATTCATGAGACCTGTACTCCCCACCTCGATCACTTCTTATCATTTGAGTGTTGTCCAGTCTGCCGCTCAGCTTCGGCTCTGAACTCCTTGAACTTCTCGAATGCTTCGTCTTTAGCCTTCAGCAAGTAGACGAACGCATACTTTGAGAAGTCGTCGATGAAGGTTATAAAATACTTCATCCCGGCCTTTGTAGAGAACTGTTTGAAGTCACAGATATCTGAGTATACCAACTCCAGAAGATCTGTACTTCGATTAACCCGTGGAAAGGGTTTCCTTGTGATCTTCGTTTGAGCACAAACTTCACATTTCTCTACCTTACCCCTACACTTGGAGATAAGTCCTAGACTAGACATTCTGTTTATTCGTTTACAATGAACATGTCCTAGCCTATTATGCCACAACTCAAGAGTATAAGCAGAAGGAGTGATTTCATTAATTATATTAATTACATTGGACTGATTTACAAGCTGAATCTTGAACATTCCTTCGGTATAAAAAGCTTTTCCGAAATATGTTCCCTTGATAGACATCACCATCTGGCCAGCATTGATGTCCATTCTGAGGCCTGCATTGCAGAGTAAGCCTCCCGAGATCAGGTTCTTGGCGATAGCAGGTACGTACTTCACGCCTTGAAGCGTCAGAGACTTGCCAGAAGTCAGCTTCAGAATAACCGTCCCGATCCCTAGAACTTCAGCTTGTGCTTGGTTCGCCATCACAACCGCTTCAGAAGTGGGTGTGTAGGTGGTGAACCACTCCTTACTGGAGCAGACATGGCAGGTGGCTCCAGTATCTACCTACCAGTCTGAATCAGATCCTACAAGCATCAACCTGTCCAATCATAGCAATTACATCAGTAATCATTGAGACTTTGCTAGGCTCATCTTGCTCTGATTTCTTGGCTGGTGCTGTGCATTCACTTTTGAAATGGCCCATCTGGCCATACTTGAAACAAGGCATCTTTGCCTTAGATTTCTTTGACTTGAAAGAAGTTCCCTTAACATTCAAGTTGTTAGGGTTCTTCTTCTTCTTCTGGAAATCTGCACGCTTTTCTTTTTCCTTTGGTTCCTTGGTCTGAACCAGATTGGCGTTAGCCAATTGCTTGGACAGTGTGTCCACCTTCAGTTGAGCCCGCATCTGGTCCTCAACATAGATTTCCTGTAGGAGATCTTCAAGGGTGATCTCCAACTTCTTCCTATGCATGTTGCATAGAACTTGCTCCATCCAGCGGGGAGCTTGAGACAATCCCTCCAACAACAAACTTGTCGGAAAGGGGCATAGCCTCGTCTTCCAATTTCTGTCGCAACTTCAGAAATTCTTTGACCTGCGGCAGCATGGACTTCTCGTCCTCAAAGAGCCATTTGTGATATTTTTCAACCACAAATATTTTGCTCCTGTTCTTGTCTTCTTCGTACAGTTTTTCTAGAGACTTCCATATGTCTCTGGCAATTGGTTTCTTACTGTAGGATTCTGCTAGAGAATCCTCTATAGCATTCAGGATAAGCAACCTGCAAATGCTATTCTTCCTTCTCCACTTGGCCTGAAGTTTAGTAGCCGCAGTGATTGCGGCAACAGACCCAGTATCTGGAACAGTAGGTTCCTCTTCAAGCAGTACGTGATCAACGTCTCTAAGTTGAAGAGTAAGATAAACCTTCCTCTTCCAGACTTGATAATGCTCTCCATCAAACTTCTCTAACTTACAGAAGTCAGTGTTTAGGAGTGAAGCATTAATATTTTCCATCGTAGCAATAAAGCTTTGAGATTGTTATTGCCGGGAACGTCGGGACAACGCTTTTCGATGGAAAATACAGAAACTGAAACAGTTGTAAAGACAATGTTTCAAATGCAATTCCTTAAAGAAGGTTTTGTAACATAGATCCAGAAGGATTCTGCAAATTACGAATCTAAAAAGATATCGTAATTCACGAATAATCTAAGAGATTTTCGTGATCGTAGCAAACTGGCAGTAGTGCCTTCTAAAAAGAAGATACTGACTGAACTGCTAAAGGCAACAGAAGGGTGACAGGCGAGAGATGGAATTGCTGGGGTGAATAATCACCGTTGCTCAAGCTTTATTCGCCCTCTGCGAACAGCTTCCAGGAACCAGCAAGGTTGACGGAAAACCTTGGAACACTCCTGCTCTTCTGACTCCTCGGAAGACGGCGAACTCCTCTGGCAATGGCTCTACTCTTCTCTCTCTGTTTCTGAAGTAACAAAACCCACGCGTACTAAAAATTACTAGTGTTTGTGTTAAAAAACACGCTCACTACTCTGTTGTGTTAAAGAACACTTAGAGTTTTCTCCCTGGAATTCTGATTTCTCCAACACTGGAGAGAGGAGAGAACCTGCATATAGAGCCACGGGGCGGTTGCCAAGCAGTTGCCTGAACTTCAGAGTAGTGGCTGAACCACTCCTGAAAGTGCAGCAACTGCTGCAACCGTTTTCGCTCTAATATGCAGCCAGCCATACGCACATACGCACACTGTGTACGCTGCACACACTGCGCACTCTACGCACGCTGCGCACACTGCGCGTACTGGGCGTACTGGGCTGCGTACTGGGCTGCGTAACTGGCCAGTGTAACTGGGCTCGCGTAACGGCCGCGCAACGTGGTCGCGCAAGTGGCTCGCGCAACGGCGCAACTTAAGCGCACTATGCGCCTAGCGACGATGCTGACGTGCTAAGTGCAAAGTGCGCCAACAAATGCGACATTACGCCTCATGAGCCCTTGAGCCCGAGTCCGAGTCCGAGCCCGAGCCCGAGTCCGAGTCCGAGTCCGAGTCGCTAAGCTCCTACGGAGCTTAGCTCCATGGAAATAAATTT
Organism: Iris pallida; assembly: GCA_029216955.1. Classification (NCBI taxonomy): domain Eukaryota; kingdom Viridiplantae; phylum Streptophyta; class Magnoliopsida; order Asparagales; family Iridaceae; genus Iris; species Iris pallida. Next base: position 25,723 of record JANAVB010028666.1, read on the forward strand.
CCAAGAGCAAAAAGCTTACAGCTTCTTATTGTTGATTAAGCCTTTATACCATTAATAATTAATCCCACATGGCACACACCCCATGTGCACTACATGTGCATCTCCATAAAGAGCAAGACTCATATATATGGAGATACACATTCCTTTCTAGCCGATGTGGGACTAAAAACCAAAACTAAAGGCTAAAAACCCAACAATCCCCCACATATCTCTATATATATAGTACGAGTGTTCCCCACATAACTGTCCATTATGCTTTTAGGATAGATGTCACTTAAGACTTGAATCTTCCCCGTGAGTCAAAAATCAAACTATAATACAAGATGGACTAAGCCTTGAATTCTGCATCATAGCTGAAATTCTTTCCACTTACATAATGTAGTTACATGTGCTTCTGGCTGCACATTTAAGGCCGTGTGTCAGCCTGATTTCATTGTATAATATTGGGCGTCTACAAGTTTACCCTCAAGAGACGGCCTGATATCTCTTTGTCCATACACTATAGTGAGTTCTTTATTAAAGAGACATGGCATGAAGCGTCCAACACTTCCTTTGCGGTGCAACGCACGCCGCTATGACATGGCCTTAAGCCGAGGACCTTACCCCACCCGAATCACCGGGAACTTCATCGTAGTGTCATACTACCCGTAGCATGAGTCTAGCCCCTTTGTAGTGCCAAACTACCCAGCATGAAGCCTTATGCTTCTGTGCGGTGTTACGCCGCTACGACATGGCTTGCAAGGCCGAGGCTTTATCCCTAGCCGAGTTTACCTCATTGTGGTGTCGTGCCACCCGTAACATGAGGAACACCTCCTCTTTGTAGTGCTGACTACATCCCTCTTTAATTCAATATACAGCATTAGGCCAACTGTCTATTTGCGGTGCTATGCCGCTGTGACTTGGCTACATAGCCGAGGCTTTACCTCCTTCTAGAACCTCATGGTGGAGTCACCGCCACACATAGCATGGAGTCACACTCCTTGTAGTGCTGTGCTACCATGCTTCCTGTAAAGCATACCAGATATTCCAAATGCCTGAGAACTCATTAAGGCATTTAAGCCAACCTCCCACAGGACCTGTTTTTCGCAGAAAACAACAGAGACAACAGTGGTTATAGGTCCGTAACTTCTCCATGCCCATAGAACATGTTCCACCGTTCCTGATATTCTTCCGATAGTGGTCCTCTCTTGAACCAAAAGCTAGATGCCTAGTAGATAAATCTTTGAACTAATAGCATAAATTTTATGGTAGGAATACAATAATACAATATCAGAATGCCTTCAAGCCCATTTTACAAGCTGTGTCATCGACCAGCTGGCGCTTGAGGCCCTTGGTGAACGGATCCGCCAGGTTCTCCTGACTCCGAACATCAATTACTGTAATACACCTCTCTTGATAAGATCGTGTACTGCCCTGTGCTTCAACCGCACAGTCCTTTACTTCCCGTTGAAAAGGTCATTTGATGCCACCCGCCGCAGTCGTCTGGTTGTCGCAGTATATTGGTATCGCCGGTATTTGCGCCCCAACCACTGGAAGATCATACATGAGCTTCCGAAGCCATTCTGCTTCCTCGACTGCGGTATCAAGTGCAAAGAACTCAGATTCCATGGATGACCGCGAGAGCATAGTCTGCTTCTTCGACTTTCACGATATAGCAGCTCCACCCATTGTGAAAATGTATCCACCTGTGGACCTCTCGCTCTCCACCTCTGAGCACCAACTAGCATCACTGAAGCTTCCACTACCGACGGATCTCCGCTGTAGTACAGTACATATGTCTGACTCTTCTTGAGATATCTTATAACCCGTTCCATAGCTTTCCAGTGTACAACACCTGGATTGCTCGTAAAACAACTCAGCATTCCCACGGCGAAAGCTATGTCAGGCCTTGTGGCAGTAGTAGCATACATCAAACTCCCGATTATGCTTGCATACTCCAGCTGCCTGACGCTTTCCCCTGAATTAGGCTTCAGCTTCAGATCACACCTGTACGGCGTATCGATCCCTGGAAGATCCCGATACCCATAACGAGTGATCATTTTCTCAATATAATGAGACTGTGACAGCGCTAGTCCAGTGTCTGTCCGGATGATCTTGATCCCTAAGATCACATCAGCTTCCCCCAAGTCCTTCATACTGAACTTGCTTGAGATAAATTTCTTTGTCTCCGTGACACATCTAATATTCGTACCTAGGATAAGCATGTCGTCCACGTACAGACATACGATCACACCTCTTCCATCAGCGAACTTCGTGTAAACACACTTGTCCGTATCGCTGACCATGTAGCCATTTGACCTATAACTTTGTCAAATTTCGCATGCCACATCTTGGGAGCCTGTTTAAGACCGTACAAGGATTTCACCAACTTGCAGACTTTGTCTTCAAGACCTCTGATGACAAACCCTCTGGCTGCTGTATGTAAATCTCTTTGGTCACTCGCCATTTAGGAAAGCCGTATTCACATCCATCTGATGTATCACCATCTTATTTATTGCTGCAAGAGCAATCAACATTCTGATGGTGGTCATCCGGGCTACTGGAGCATATTCAAAGTAGTCAATCCCCTGCTTCTGAGAAAACCCCTTGGCTACCAACCTAGCCTTAACTTGTCAATAGTTCCGTCTGCTTTCATCTTCTTCTTGAAGATCCATTTGCATCCGATGGGTTTCCGCTCCTTCAGGAAGATCAACCAACACCCAAGTGTTATTTGAGGTGATGGAATCAATCTCATTGTCAATCGCCTCCTTCCAGAAAACTGCGTCTCTGGTCTTCATCGCCTCATCATAGGTAAGCGATCTGCTTCCACATGATAGGTGACAAGACACTTCCGAAGTCCTTCGGCCTCCTCACACGCTTAGCTGACGGCTCAGCTTGTTCTGGTTCAACCGTTGTTCAACAACACATCTTCTTGGACCACATCTTTATTGAGACTTCAGTCTCTTGTGCACCCTCATTATTCTCCGGAACATCCGGAAGAACAATTTTTGTGCCTTACAAACTTGTCTTC
>JANAVB010028667.1:0-27911 GCA_029216955.1 Iris pallida
TCTGTCACGACCCGCATCCTAAGTAAGGGCACGGGACGTGGGTATGTCCAGCCTACGCCGCAGTGTCGTCGTAGACGCTGTCCTAGGTCAAACATCTAACAATATAAAGGTACATGTACAGTATATACACTCCGAATGGAGGTGACATAGCAAATACAGTCCAATCACATCTAAGGTAGAGCATGATAAAAGATAGATAAAACATAAATCCACAAGAGATACGCAGATAGAAGTCAAGTGTCTAATATACACAAACCAAGAAATATCTCAAATCTCAAATACAGTAATTCATAAAAGTAATACAACTCAAGACAACTGAAATAACTATCTATACAACCTCTACTGTGTCTCCTGTAGGCTAGCAGGCTACCTCCAAGCTATCTGTAAAATTTATCAACAGTCCAGTCAGGACAGGAGCGACACAGTACATCTCACGCAGTTCATATAATGACAGGAATAAAAACAGGCAATAGAGTAAAATACATGAAACGCTGAAGAGTATACATGATGTAAAAAGAAGACTGTAATGAAATATCTACTATAAGTAAAGAGCTAAGTGAACTAGTGATTTAAGTACAAGCTAGACATGTGAACGGCTTGATAACAACATGAGATGTCGTACATGGGTACACTACTTTAAATTGGTTCACATGGCTTTTATACTCCCCCGTACCTGTCACCGCAATCAATACACCTGATCTAGAAAAGTTATGTTATTACATGATATTCACATGGGGGCCCATATAAGGGTGCGCGTGAATATAACATGGGGGCTCCGTGTTCATGAGATACATGCAATCACGAAAGTTCACATGTAAGGTAAAAGCACAATAGTATGCATGATGAAGTGAAACGCACATGACATGATGTATCTGATGCTCCCGAGGGGATAACATCGTATGAAAAGATCCATATAGTACTAATCCGTGTTTCCATCGTGTCAGCATCAAGTAAGATAATCTAGAGCGCGAAAGTACTCTAGCAAGAATGAACGGTCAGAGAATGTACTCTCCTGATAACCTGAACAGCTGATAGGTATAGAGGTCCATCTGAAGCCACAAAGTCCTATTTAAAATAACACAGGTTACAAGGTGTTCAAGTTGTAATAATGAATCTATACAAGCAATCTATTATTCTAGGCTCTTCTAAGTCAAATCAACTCTAGGTCAACTTCGGTCAACAATCTAGTCAAACTAGGTCAAGTGTTGACTTACAGTTGACTTTGGTCAACTGGTCAACTCTGGTCAAACAGGGTCAATTCTAATCTAATTATTAAAGATATAAAGTGTACTTCGTCATTCGTACGTCGAAACTTACGACACGCAAATCGAGATAAGATGATCAACGGTAAGGTTAATAATCTAATTATAATGATCCACGTGTCCATCTTGTCAACGGTGTATCCGAAATTGGATTCCGATGAGCCGATCTCAAAATGACCCGTTGACCCGGATATTGGAATTCGACTTGCACCGAAATGCATGCCAGATCCAATGTCCAACATAGCAAATTATATGTCAACGAGTCCAGAATGACGATACAAACTCAACGGTGTATCCGGAATTGGATTCCGATGAGCCGGCGTCAAAAAATCTCGTTGACACGGACTGTGGGGCCCGCTTTGTACCAAAATGCGTGCCAGGGTTCACGTCCTCCAAATCTAACAAATTTTATATGAAAATATGCCAGAACGATGCCACGAGTCTACTGGTGGTGTCAGAAATGAAATCTGGAGTCCCGTGTTCAAAAATAGAATTTTATAAGTTGGAAATTACGAATTCGGACGACCAACTTTGGCGTCGAGTTCAACTAATCAAACAAGCTCACAATGAAACAAAACTGGAGAGGTAGTAAGAGGGTTATACCAGCTTCACACAAGAAATAGTAGCACGCCAAATGGAGCTGCGGTGGAGGAGGTACAAGCCGACGAAGTTGACTCCGCAAAACTGTCCAAAATTTATACAATTTAAACGGTCAACTTGGTAGCCGGTTTTGATGTATAACGGACAAAAATTGACGAGAATGAAGATGGATATACCGAGATTGTGACGGAACAAAGAAATAGCCGATCCAACGGTCGAATTTCTCGAAAATCATGCGCGAAGTTGCTGCGACGGGGCGGCATTTCAACTTCGTTTTCGGGCTCGTCACGACGGGAACCCGTGCCAAACGCACGGATCGCCTCCGATACACGTCGGAGAGGAGAGCGGTGGCCATGGGGCCTGCCCCGGGGGTGCGCCCGGCCAAGGGGGGCCGGCCACGGCGGCCACGCCGGCGGTGGCGGCGCTGCACCGCGCGGCCAAGTGCGCGCGGCTGTGCAGCTCACTGCTGCCGCAGCTGCTGTTGCAGCGCTGGAGGGTGCACGGCCTGCCTGGCCCGATGGAGGCACGGCGGCATGCGGCCTGGAGCGGTTGGGGTCGGCGGCCGTGCGGTTGTGGAGGTGGTGGTGGTGGATTATGGTGATGGTGGTTGTTGTTTTGAAGTGGGAGGAGGAGAGGAGGGTGGTCGGCTGCTCGGCCAGGGAGTGGTGGCCGACGGTGCTTGCCAGGGAGGAGGTCCGGCCATGGGAGGGCTGAGCTCGGGTGAGGAGCTCGGGGGAATGGCTGTGTAGATGATGGTGGTGTTTAGATGATGTGAAAAATTTAGGAAGAGAGAGAGAGTGAGAGTGTGAATAATAATTGTGTGTGTGAAAATTAATGAGAGAGGAAGAGAGAAAGAAAAGCCATCCCTAGAAGTTAGGGTTGGCCATATGGCTGCTATAGGGATGGAGGGAATTTAATGGTGAGGATTGAATGAGAGGTAAATCTATGGCTAGGATTAATTATAGGAAATTAGGTCATTCCTGTAGGGATTTTAAATAACAGAATTTCCATCAAATAATAAAATAGGTAGACAGGGTATTTAATATTATTTTTTGGCAAAGAAGGTGAGGGTGTCATGAGAGAGGGAAACATGAAGCTGGGATTGGGTTCAGTCGAGCCAGGTTGGATCAAAACCGGACATTGTGCAATAATCGAATTTAAATAGGTGTTGATGGTCATGGGTAAATAAGTAGCATATGGGGATTCCAATAAATGGGACACAAGTGTCTTACGGGTAGTAATGTGGGCCATGTCCATATTTGGGGCTGATAGGTTTTGGTCGACAAGGTACCCACAAATCAAGTCGAAAAATAAATGTGACACCGTGGGACGAAATAAAAATTGGGTCACGTGTCAAAAAAGTTGTGTGAACAAAATAGAGCACAAAATGGTGTGTCTGAGTGGGACACGAAGGTCATGAGTGAAGAGCGTCTCGAGTAGATCATGCATGAGAAGTTGGTTTCAAGAAAATGACTGGTCTTCGCTCCCAAATTAAAAGTCACGGTAACGTGCTAATAATGATCAAGGAAAAGAGTGGGAAATCAATTAATGATCAAATGGTCTAAATCGATCCGAAGTTCTGTGAGGCAAAAAGAGTACAAGGGAACAAGTTTGAGTGGGACATTATATACCAAAATGAAGGTAATCCTGTCCACTACAAAACTCATGAAGAAAGTTTCCAGAGATGAACTTCCCTGACACTCTAAATATCAAAGGCACGGAAAAGTACATCTACAGATAAATAAACAGAATAAATTTTTTATTGAAACTAAAACAATCAGAAAAATTAAAAAAAAAATCAACCAGAAATTCAGGGTGCTCACATCCTACCCACCTTATAAAAATTTCGTCCTCGAAATTAAAATGTTCGTACTCCTTCTAGGTCAAACCCCCACAATCAAGTCCCAGAACTTAACTAAATCATACGATTAAAAGGGACGGCATACAGGGTCATGGCATACGGTGGTAGTGAAAGTCTCATCTAGGTATACTAGTCATGCTAAACCAAAACGATCATAGGGTATCAAAACACACAAGCAATCTAGGGTGCTAAACTCGAAAAGTTATAGAAATAACAAATCATCAAAAATATAAGGCAGTCTACCATCCTACATGAAAACTGGTACTTAAAATAACTACCAATTATCTATAAAGGGGTACTATTTAAGAAAAAATCACAATCAAAGTTAAGGAATGAAAGTCAATTGCATTGAAATCCAATCACAATATATTTATATATATAGCGCTAGAGAGGGAAAAGCTAGCATTATGTAAAGGTTATGTGGTTCGTGTGTGTATGGGTGTATATAGACATGTTCATATGGTTAGATAGTAGGCATATGTGTATGTGAAATATACATGAAAGTGTATAGGAGGATTTGGGTTTCAAAACAATAGCTATCAAGTTACACTACTCTTGGTATATTGGTTAAACAATTTACAATGCACATCATATTTACTCATAACATGCATGGCTAACCATATACATATATATAAAAAGGTAGGGATTTAGTTATGTATCTATATACATTATAACATGTATGCATAAACTCTATATATATCTATATAGATATATGAACATAACATAGAGAGGGAGGGTTAGGTTTACATGGCAGTGTATACTATGTTAGGGTGTGTGTGTTCTTGTACAGGGTTATAGCTTTAGTATTGAAAGGTTAAACCCAGTTTTAGTTCAGCATTTACATACAAAATCTAAAAATAAGCTAACATTTAACCCAGTGTAATATTACATAATGCAGTTTCAGATTTTAGGGGTTTGAAATATCACAACCAACTCAATGCTCCCAACATATCCTAACATGATGGAGATTGAACCCTAACATACTATCCATACATTTATCTATACATACAGTTCAATATTACATATTTAATCTGAAATTGAACTAAACATTTGAAATCAATGTAAAAAATGTTAACACGTATTCAGTTTTAGGATTTTGGAGAAATTCGAACATCAAACCATCCCAATGTTCATCGCAACCTAACATGTAAGAATATAAAACCTAACATTATATCCCTACATACAACAATATACACAGCTTTAAATATTATATTAAAAAAAATAAAACAGCAAATTGGACTAAATATTTGGAATCCAGTATTAAGGGTTAATGTGCACACAGTCTCAAATTTGACAAATTCAAACACAAAACTCAACCAATTTCTTTAAGAATTGAAACCCCGTATATAACATACATGTGTAGGGATGTAAACAAAATTAATAACATGAAATTTATATTTGAATTACGAATTTAAACTGGAAAAAAAGCAGAGAACCAGTCTCTGATACTGTACTGTATCAGAAATATTGGGGTTTTGAGAATTTAAACATCAATAACATATTAATATGTATTTAGATAGGTTGATAATCAAAGTGTAGCATGCATATGTGTCAGGCAAAGTGTGTCTGTGTCCACTATATATATTCTCATGTCCCAATATAAAATTAAATTCCATATCAAGACCAACATTTAGATTCCTACCAAGATTGCAAAGTAGGTGATTGATGTAATCAAGACAGTTTTATTATTATTATTATTTAATACAAGAATAATAGCAAGAAAGAAATAACAATAAAATCTGTTCTGCTTATTTGTTTAAAAGAAGGAATCATTTTGAAACCAGAGCTATAATATCAAATCCAAGATAAGGTCTAGCAAAATTATCGATTCATTGTATTATGAAGAAACTCATAGCAAGAAGTTACATAAAGGCTCATAATAATAGCTAAAGCTACTCCTACTCCTAAGTTAAATAGTGAGAAGCAAAACAACGAACAACAATTCTTTTTTAAACTAATACAAGTAATAATGGCAAGAGGAAAATAATGAGAAAATTTTTCTTGCTCAATTTGTTAAAAAAGGGGGACCATTTGAGATCAGATCTATATAAACAAGTCTAAGATAAGGCCTAAGACAATTCGTCAATTCATTACATTAGGAAGGAATTATATTCAATAAAGTTATACAAGGGATTATATCAACAATTGAAACTATTTTTTTACTCCTAAGTTAAGTAATGAAGAAACAATTTTTTTAAGGCTGAAATACAAGGTAGAGATGATTATTTTTTAAAAAAAAAACTTTAGAGATACAATCTGATAATCATATGCGTCTTCCTGAAATTTTATTGTCAGAATTCTGCCACGCCAATAAGCATAGCTGCAATAAACGATAGAGTCCATAATAAGGCATACATCCTATAATCATGTTATCTAGAATTCTTACCACACCACCCGGTATGGCTGCAAGAAAATCTAGATTTCATAACTAAGATAAGTATAGCTATATCAGGCTCTACGTCCTTGTCATGCTAGCAAATATGACTGCAATAAATTCTAAATTCCATAATAAAGTAGAATTTTACCTTTCTCACTGTCCTTATCAAGTATGTTATCAGGTTATAACTTAATTCCAAAATATATATATATACATATAAATACAAACTCAAATTCAACAACTAACATCAAGATTCAAAATTCAACAATAATCCATCAAAAATCATATAAATACAGACTCAAATTCAACCACTAACATCAAGATTCAAAATTCAACAATAATCCATCAAAATCAAGTTCAATAACAGGAAGTAAAGGTAAATCAAATCAGGAAAAAAATAGATTTTAAATCGAAGTTAAAATAAGATTCTCAAGGGTCGTCCCAGGAATCTCTCAAGGAATCCTAAATGTGATTGAGTATCCTCTCATTAAAGACCTATTCATTATCCTTAATTGCTGGCGCGCAGCAGTACAATTAATTGTCGTACTACCACGACTTTGCATAATTACGAATTTCGACCTGCATGGGCCACCACTAAAAACGTGTCACGATCCGCATCCTAGAGTAAGGGAACGAGACGTAGATACGTCCAGCCTACGCCGCAGAGTCGGCGGTAGAACGCTGTCCTAGGTCAAACATCTAACAATATAAAGGTACCTATACAGAATATACACTCTGAATGGAGGTGACATAGCAAATACAGTCTCAATCATATCTAAGGTAGAGCATGATAAAAGATAGATAAAATATGAAATCCACAAAGAGATACCGCAGATAGAAGTCTAAGTGTCTAAGATACACAAACCCAGAAAACATCTCAAATCTCAAATACAGTAATCCATAAAGTAAAGACAACTCAAGACAACTGAAATAACTATCTATACAACCTCTACTGTGTCTCCTCTAGGCTAGCAGGCAACCTCCAAGCTATCTGTAAAATTTATCAACAGGTCCAGTCAGGACAGGAGCGAGCACAGTACATCTCACGCAGTTCATATAATGATAGGAATAAAATACAGGCAATAGAGTAAAATACATAAAATGCTGAAGAGTATACATGAGTAAAAAAAGACTGTAATGAAATATCTACTATAAGTAAAGAGCTAAAGTGAACTAGAGATTTAGAGTACAAGCTAGACATGTGAACGGCTTGATAATAAATATGAGAGGTCGTACATGGCTACACTACTTTGGAAATTGTCCACATGACTATTTATACTCCTCCGTACCCCAATCAATACACAAGGATCTAGACAAGTTATGTTATTACATGATATTCATATGGGGGCCTATATATGGGTGCACGTGAATATAAATATGGGAGCTCTGTGTTCATGAGAGTACATGAATCACGAGAGTGCACATGTAAGGTGAAAGCACAAGAGTACATGATGAAATTAAAACGCACATGACATGATGTATCTGATGCTCCCGAGGGGATAACATCGTATGAAGATCCATATAGTACTAATCTGTGTTTCCATCGTGTCAGCATCAAGTAAGATAATCTAGAGCGAGAAAGTACTCCTAGCAAGAATGAAACAGTCAGAGAATATACTCGCCTGATAACCTGAACAGCTGATAGGTATAGAGGTCCATCTGAAGCCACAGAGTCCTATTTAAAGCAACACAGGTTACAAGGTGTTCAAGTTGTAATAATGAATCTATACAAGCAATCTATATTATTCTAGGCTCTTCTAAGTCAAATCAACTCTAGGTCAACTTCGGTCAACAATCTAGTCAAACTAGGTCAAGTGTTGACTTACAGTTGACTTTTGATCAACTGGTCAACTCTGGTCAAACAGGGCCAATTCTAATCTAATTATTAAAGATATAAAGTGTACTTCGTCATTCGTACGTCGAAACTTACGATACACAAATCGAGATAAGATGATCAACGGTAAGGTTAATAATCTTATTATAATGATCCACGTGTCCATCTTGTCAATTTCAGCGATGTGAGATCACTGGAATTGACCGATCTCAGTTTCGTTGTACTAATCCTGAAGTACGAATATTATAAGAATTAATTATACTAAAAGGTGATACATAGAAAAACTATCTACAAACATTATCGGATGATGAAATAAACATCGCCAACGTGTCCAGAATGGTCAAATTAGCTAGAATAGCCTACCCATCGGTCCAATTTGGATACAAGGGCAAAAAAGGTAATTTTGGGTCAAAACGGTATCCGTGTCGAAGCCGTTTTGCACCGAAAAATGTGCAAAAAAATAAGTCTACAAAATATAACAAATTATATGTCCACGAAACCAGAATGACGATACGAACCCAACGGTATATCCAGAATAGGATTCCGTTGACCCGATCTCAATTTGGTCCGTTGACCAGAACTTAGAATTTCGGTTTGCACAGAAATGCGTGCCGGAGTCAATGTTCTCAAAACTCAGCAAACTATATGTCAATGTGTCCAGAATGACAATACGAATTCAACGGTGTATCTGGAATTGGATTCCGATGAGCCGATCTCAAAATGACCCGTTGACCCGGATATTGGTATCCGACTTGTACCGAAATGCGTGCCAGATCCAATGTCCACTAAACCTAGCAAATTATATGTCAACGAGTCCAGAATGACGATAGGAACTCAACGGTGTATCCGAAATTGGATTCCGATGAGCCGATGTCAAAAAGTCCCGTTGACCCGAACTGTGGGGCCTGCTTTGCACCGAAATGCGTGCCAAGGACCACGTCCTCCAAATCTAACAAATTTTATATGAAAATATGCCAGAACGATGCCATGAGTCTACTGGTGGTGTCAGAAATAAAATCTAGAGTCCCGTGTACAAAAATTGAATTTTATAAGTTAAAAATTACGAATTCGGACGGCCAACTTTGGCGTCGAATTCAACCAATCAAACAAGCTCACAATGAAACAAAACTGGAGGGGTAGTAAGAGGGTTATACCAGCTTCATACAGGAACTGGTAGCATACCAAATGGAGCTGCGGTGGAGGAGGTACAAGCCGACGAAGTTGACTCCGCAAAACTGTCTAAAATTTATACAATTTAAACGATCAACTTGGTGGCCGGTTTTGATGTATCAAACGATAAAATTAACGAACGAAAATTGACGGAAGTGAAGATGGATATACCTAAATTGTGATGGAGCAAAGAAATTGCCGATCCAACAGTCAAATTTCTCAAAAATCGTGCACGAAGTTGCTGCGATGGGGTGGCATTTCAACTTCGTTTCCGGGCTAGTCACGACGGGAACCCGTGCCAAACGCACGGATCGCCTCCGATACATGTCGGAGAGGAGAACGGAGGCCACGGGACCTGCCCTGGGGGTGAGCCCGGACAAGGGGGGCCGGCCACGGCGGCCACGCCGGTGGCGGCAGTGCTGCACCGCGCGGCCAAGGGCGCAAGGCTGTGCAGCTCACTGCTGCCGCAGCTGCTGTTGCAGCGCTAGAGGCTGCGCGGCCTGCCTGGCCCGGCGGAGGTGCGGTGGCACGCGGCTTGGCACGATGGGGGGTGGCAGCCGTACGGTTGTAGAGGTGGTGGTGGCGGATTATGGTGATGGTGGTTGCTGTTTTGAAGTGGAAGGATGAGAAGAGTTGGCCAGGGTGGTGATCGGCTGCTCGGCCAGGGAGTGGTGGCCGGTGGCGCTTGCCAGAAAGGAGGTCCGGCCATGGGAGGGCTAAGCTCGGGTGAGGAGCTCGAGGGAATGGCTATGTAGATGGTTGTGGTGTTTAGATGATGTGAAAAATTTAGGAAGAGAGAGAGTGAGAGTGTGAATAATAATTGTGTGTGTGAAAATTAATAAGAGAGGAAGATAGAGAGAAAAGCCATCCCTAGAAGTTAGGGCCGGCCATGTGGCTGCTATAGGGATGGAAGGAATTTAATGGTGAGGATTGAATGAGGGGTAAATTTATGGCTAGGATTAATTATAGGAAATTGGGTCATTCCTATAGGGATTTTAAATAATGGAATTTCCATCGAATAATAAAATAGATAGACAGGGTATTTAATATTATTTTTTGGCAAGAAAGGTGAGGGTGTCATGAGAGAAGAAAACATGAAGCTGGGGTTGGGTTCAGTCGAGCCGGGTTGGATCAAAATCGGACATTGTGCAATAATCGAATTTAAATAGGTGTTGATGATCATGGATAAATAAGTAGCATGTGAAAATTCCAATAAATGGGACACAAGTGTCATGCGGGTAGTAGGCTCAATGTGGGCCATGTTCATATTTGGGGCTGATAGATTTTGGTCGATAGGGTACCCATAAATCAAGTCGAAAAATAAATGTGACACCGTGGGGTGAAATAAAATCGGGTCACGTGTCAGAAAAGTTGTGTGAACAAAATGGAGCACAAAATGGTGTGTCTGAGTGGGACACGAAGGTCATGTGTGAAGAGCGTCTCAAGTAGATCATGCGTGAGAAGTTAGTTTCAAGAAAATGACTGGTCTTGTGCTCCCAAATTAAAAGTCACGGTAACATGCTAATAATGACCAAGGAAAAGAGTGAAAAATCAATTAATGATCAAATGGTCTAAATCGACCCAAAGTTCTGCGAGACAAAAAGAGTACAAGGAAACAAGTTTGAGTGGGACATTATATACCAAAATGAAGGTAATCCTGTCCACTACAAAACTCATGAAGAAAGTTTCCAGAGATGAACATCCCTGACACTCTAAATATCAAAGGCACGGAAAAGTACATTTACAGATAAATAAACAAAATAAATTATTTATTGAAACTAAAACAATCAGAAAAATTAAAAAAATCAACCCGAAATTCAGGGTGCTCACAGGGTCGGGTCAAAATCAGACAGGGGGCAATAATTGAATTTAAATGTGTATTTATAATCAGGGGTAAATAAGTAACATGTGGGGACTCAAATAAATGGGACACAAGTATCATGTGGGTAGTAGGCTTCATGTGGGCCATGTCCATACTTTGGGTCGACTAGATTGGATCGATGTCGGGTCCCGAAATTAAATTGGAAGTTAAATCAGGTTTTTACGGTAGATAATTAATTGGTCTAAATTGACCTGAAAGTTGTGCGAAAGAAATGAAGCACAAAATGGAGTGTCTGAGTGGGACACGAAGGTCATGGGTGTAGAACGTCTCGAGTAGATCATTCATGAGGAGTTGGCTCTGAGAAAATGACTGGTCTGGTGCTCCTAAATTAAAAGTCATGGTAACGTGCAAACGATGATCAAAAATAAAAGTAGGAATAATTATTCAACGATTAATTGGTCTAAGTTGACCCGAAGTTGCACGATACAAAAAGAGAACAAGGGAACGAGTTCAAGTGGGACATGATATATCAAAACGAAGATAATCTTGTCCACTACAAAACCCATAAAGAGAGTTTCCAGAGATTGGCATCCCTGACGCTCCAGAAGTCAAAGTCACGAAAAGGTACATTAATGATCAAAACAATTAAATAATAGAATATTTATCAAAATAATTCATTTAGAAAATTTAAAATAAACCCTAAAATTCAGGGGGCTTACATCCTACCTACCTTACAAAAATTTTGTCCTCGAAATTAAAAATCATCCAATAGGTCAAACTATAACATGTAGCTGCTCTGGCTACGATACTCAATCTGCTACCCTTGTAATCATCTCTTCCGTTTCTCTTTACAATCTTTTTGGTTTATGTTCAACAAGGTCCTTCTATCATAAACTACGTCATATATCCTTTAAAATCTTCCATACTAACATAAAACCTTTATGTATACCCTAAAATATGTAGGTCATTCTCTGGGTATGTTTATAAACCTACAATACTTGATCATCAACCATATTTTTAACCTCAATTGTAAATACTTGATTTCCTTGTCGTATCCTAAGTATCCATATTCTATCAATCTACAGGCCCTTAGCATTATTTGTCGTCAATCCTTTCCTACAGCTTCTCCTTGAAATTATACGTTCAATACTTATCCTTAGCGTAGAGCCTTCTTCTTTTTACTTAATAACTCCTCCGAATATAAATCCTCAATTTCAAGACTCCTGATTTATTAATTACCAATGTACATAAGTCTTTGCCTTATTTCTTGTCGTTTTAACTGATATCTTTTTGATCTCGTACGCAATATCATATCACATTCTAACTTATTCTATATTATTCCACATATCGATCTACCCTCTAGTCACATGTAATTAGCTTATAGATATCCAATAATCACTTGGTCATCAAAGTCATTTAATGCTCAATCCTCAAATTCTAAGCACAAGATTTTAAATCCTCAATCCATAGTCATAACAATATACTATCTCATTATTCCATCTTAGATACCCTATCATCAAATTATACTATCAATACAATCGTTCTTAATGGTTTCCAAGTCTACTATAGTCAGTCACCCATACTTGTCCTATAAGCTTAATCTAACCAATCCCTAGGAAAAGTATTTATCACAATCACACAATACATCTATAGTTATACTATAGAATTAGTTAACAAGGTTTGGCTATTTCGGTCGTCTATAAAATAGAAGGTAACAAGGCCCAAGACTGGGTCAAGCAATCCATAACAGTGTCTAGACAAGTTAAAGGTCAAGCAAGATAGAAACGTTTATCGGAATATCTCCAAGAATGGTACGAAGACAACGAGATGCATAACGAGAAGATTACCCAAGAGGTTAACGAAGAAGAGTTTAGTCAAGTCATAGGAAAGATGGAACACAAAAATAATTATGTCCAAAATGATAACATGAAGGCAATCCTGTTGGAGAATCCTAGAGAACCTATAATCCTAGTTGTAGATGTAGATAGAACAGAGTTAATCAAGACGGGAAAGAATGATGATAAGAATTTTTTCTTGCTCATTCGGTCATAACAAAGTGAACCAAGTTAAGATATGATCTGATAACCTTATACGTCTTCCTAAAATTATGTTGCCAGAATGTTTGCCACACCAGTAAGCTTAGATGCAATAAACGATAGAGTCATAACTATGGTATACACCCTATAATCATGTTATCTAGAATTCTCACTACGCCAACCGGTATGGCTGCGAGAAAATCTAGATTCCATAACTATGATAAGTATACCCAAAATCAAGCCCTATGTTTTTGTTATACCAGCTAATATGGCTGCGATAAATTCTAAACTCCATAAATAAAGCAGACATTTACCTTATCAGGATATATAACAATTCAATCCATAAAATTTATCACGATGCAAGATTCAAAGTCAACAACGAAAATCAGAAATCGATTTCAACAACGAATTTAAGGAAGAGCAAATGGAAATAAGTGAAAACATATTTCGAGGTAAGATTAGAGTGAGATCCTCAAGGGTCATTCCAAGGGTACTATCCTGGTCAAAATTATAACCCACTGAATTTCAAGCAAGATACTAAATATAGTTAACGATCATATGCTGTGATAAGTTTTCCTATGTTGCAATCCTAGAAATCCTCTAGGTGTTCTAAATGTTTATTCCTAGTTGTATCAAGTTGTCCTAAGATCATAATTACAGGCATGCTTGGTACAATAACGTAACCAAACAACTTAAGTCTGGACCTGCATGGGCCACCACTAAAAATATGTCACGACCCGTAACCCAAATTGTTGGGCCAGGCCGAACCATATCCAGCCTACGTTTGGTTAAAGCGTAGTAAGCTGTTCTAAGAATAGACAATAAAGGATCTAAACTACTAACAGTTCTATTATCACATTTAAAAGGTTCATCACAATACAGCATCTATAAGAGAAAGTAAACAAGTACAGACTTAATAATACACTTCCAAAGTATCTAACTGGAGACAAGGTCCAGTATCCAAATATAAGTTCAAAACAAAGTCTAAGTCTCAAAACACATGAAAGATATCTAAGCAAGGTTCCCCGTTGGAGCCTCTTCTGGAGCTAAGGCCAGGTCCTTAAATGCAGTACCATAATATGAATCACATAGCATTTCTTCCTCGAAAGTGAACCTACAACGTTATCCTGTCAGGACGGGAGCAAGTACTTGTACTACAAACATATAATACTGATCATGTGATGGAAAGAGATGAATTAACGTAATCATTGTTGGCCCAATGATTACATTGTGTTTTTGAATATGGCTAATCAGTTAAGTTTAACATAATGATGTCACTAATATTCATATACTCACTATCATGTTGCTACTTAAACTTAGCATTGTCCTAATTGTCCTATATTATACTGCTATGCTTGTATCGTACTGCAACATATTTTGTTGGCCTAACATGCTATCATGTTGTTACTTAAACTTAGCAATGTCCTAATTGTCCTATATTGTATTGATATGCTTGTATCGTACTGCAACATATTTTGCTGGCCTAACATGTATTTGTAGACATGCAGTAAGCATGATCTAACATGATCAAACAGGACATAGGCAATGAAGAATTAATGTTGGACCAAAGACGGCGTCATATAAAGGGATTTCTCCGAACCGCCTAACGACGTATCCGGGGCCTCGCATCGGGGGTTCCGCTGCCCGGTCAGCGGACAGGGGTCGAGGGGGCAGCGCCCCCCGTCGGGGGTTCGGGGGCGAAGCCCCCGAAAGGTATTCAGATTTTCAGATCTGTATATCTTTGGACGACTGCTGTCAGGGAAAAAGATGTCTTCATGGCTGCTCAAATATCAGAAGAAAGGCATCATCAAAGGGCTCTTGGTTTTCCTGTTTGTTCCATGTCTGTAATCTTCAATTTATTGAGTCTAGGAGAATGTGTACGTTGAGTCGCACTGAGTCATCTCAACCCCTAGACATATCTCTCCAAGATCTACCATACAAACAGACCAATTCCTGAACCAAGCCCAAGCTCCACAAAGCCCAAAAGCCCAATGGACCAATTCTGTCTTCTGGAGACAGAGTTCGGGTCGAACTCTGCCTCCACACAGAGTTCGGGCCGAACTCTGTCCCCTGATTTCCAGCACCCTGATTTTTAGGGCCTGCTTGCTACCAGCTGTCCAACGGCCAAAAATTTGAATTATCCATACCGAATTCTGGCCGAATTCTGCTTGTCCCGAACCCTATAAATAGGCCTTGGTTTCTCTCATTTGAAACCATCCACTCTTCTATTCTTCTTCTCTTACGTAGCCTATATAGTCAAGAGCCTTACTCTTCCAATCTACTAGCCACAAAACTTCCTAAGCCCCAAGGTACTCAAGTGCGATTCAGCTAGAAGTTTTTGTGCAAGAGTTGAAAAGAAAAGTCACTTGGACAATTCCAAGTCGCTTGGAAAATTCCAAGCAAATCGCCACTGCGATCCTCTGTAAGAAGTTGGCGTGCTCTTCTGAAGAAAAGGCACGGGTTGTAAACTACTATTTCACAAATAGTGGATTTGAATCCTGAGCTAGAGTTCTCAGGCCTGGACTAGTCCTCCACGAGGGAAACCAGGTTAAAACTGCTGTGTTTGCGTATGCTCTTCTGATCTTTATTTACTTCCGCATTTCCTTCTGATTTATTTACTATCTTGATAGTTATTTTGTGGAGGTGATATAGAGTTAATTTTTATTTGGTGATTATCGACACAAACTCTATTCACCCCCCTCTAGAGTTGCCTACACCTGTGTTTTCAATCATGGCATATCTTGATTTATCCAGTTTTAGATACATTTCATCATGGCAATATATATTCGTTTTAAAGTTTAAAACTATAGTAGGTGAGTGATTAGTCAATAGGTAAATAAGATGTACAGTGGTACATATCAATTTTCTGAAGTCTACATACGTACCCTTAACGGCATCGGTGTATATCCATACACAAATGCGGGATCAAACATATGACAAAGTTACATATAGAATGTAACAGTGCTCGGTAAATACATACGGAGAAGGGGGGCATGATCACATACACTACTAACAGTTTTCTCTTAACCCGTTTTTATAACATGTGAGTGATATGAGAACAGTATAAAACATGGTGGATACTGAGAGAAGTATAAGCATGGTAGGTACTGAGAGCAGTACAAAACGTGATGGATACTCAGAGCAGTATAAAGCATGGTGAAACATGTACTACAAACCAGTAAGAAGCATGTGAAGATATGACTTGCTGTTATCCAGAAAGCAGTATTTTAACATGATTTAATCACAGTTTATTGTTATACGCAGTAAATAAGCTTGTAGGGGTACTTGCCTCGAGCAAAGCAAGAATAAAAATATGAGGATGCAGATGTCCATTGTCCTGTCAATAATGATATACAAACTCAGCCTCTAAGTTATGATTAAGATTACACTAGTGGTGTGACACGACTCCTAACTGGATACTAGCCAAGTGGGGACCTAGCATAAAAGTCCAATGTGGGGTGACACTATATCCAAACTAATTTTCTAGAGCCTTTACACTAGTGTAGGGTGAGGTCCAATACTACAATAACTCAAATCAATAAAAAACTTTGCAAGTCGTAACTATTCAATAAATAAATCAAACTGTACACTGAGTTCCAACAATTTATGAGATAGACAAAAAGCTCAATTATACATAAAATAAAGTACCAAAATGATCCTTGTTAATTATAGAAATTTATACTATTTTTTCTGGAATTTATAAACCCTCATAGATATTTATTAAAAATCAGCAAACACATGTATTCTGAAAATGAGTTCTGTTTTCCTATTTTTATAAAATTCCAAAACTACTTATTAAATGCTAGAAAAATTATATTAAATTAGCTAAATTAACATAATATTTAAATAAAAAAATTCCATGATTTTTACAGTAATTAAATTATATATAAAAATTCAAAAATAGCAAGTAATAATTTCTGGAAAATAATTAATTATAAATTAAGGATGATACATAAGCAAAATCTACAGATGTTGTCGGATGATAAAATAAATATCACCAACGTGTCCAGAACGGTAAAATTAGCTGGGATAGCTACCCATAAGTCCAATTTGGACACAGGAGCAAAATAGTAATTTCTGGTCAAAATGATATCCGCCATTGGACACACTTTGCACCGAAAAATGTGTCAGGATAGAAGTCTACAAAATCTAGCAAATTATATGTCCACAAATCTAGAATGATGATACAAACCCAACGATATGTCCGAAATGGAATTTCGATGAGCCGATCTCAAAATGACACGTTGACGCGGACATTTAGAATTCGATTTGCACCGAAATGCGTGCCGGAGCAAATGTCTTCAAAACTCAAAAAATTATATTTCAACGAGTCCAGAATGATGATACGAACTCAACAGTATATCCTGAATTGGATTCTGATGAGCCGATCTCAAAGTGACCCGTTGACTCAGAATGTAGGACCCGCTTTGCATCGAAATGCGTGCCAGGACCCATGTTCTCCAAATCAAGCAAACTTTATATGAAAACGTGCCAGAACGATGCCACGAGTCTACTGGTGGTGTCATAAATTAAACACGAAGTCCTGGGTTCAAAAATGGAATTTAACAAGTGTAACTTAAAGAATTCGGACGGCCAACTTTGGCGTCGAATTCGACCAACCAAACGTGCTCACAATGAAACAAAACTTAACGGGCAGGAAGAGGGTTATACCAGTTGCACACTGGAACTGGTAGCGCGCCAACCGGAGCTGCAACGACGGAGTTACGAGCTAACAAAGTTGGCTCCGCAAAACTGTCTAAAATAGTACAATTTAAAGTGTCAACTTGGTGGCCAGTTTTGATATATCAAACGACAAAATTAATGGACGAAACTTGAGGATAGTGAAGATGGATAAACCGAGATTGTGATGGAGTAAAGAGTTTGTCGATCCAACGGTCGGATCTTTCAAAAAATGCGTACAAAGTCGCTACGACGGAATGCCATTTTCCGAGTTCAAAACTCGCGCGTCACGACGGAATTTTGACGTAAATGCATGAATAGCCTATTTTCCGCGTCGGAGACGACGGAGGCAGCAAGGGTGGGGTTTGCCGGGGGTGTGGGGTCCTCGCGATGGTGCTGGCCGGCCACGTGGTGTCGCACGGCATCGTTCGCGCTCTGCACATGTGCGTGCATGACTGCGGCGCGCTGCTGCCGCTGGTGTAGCTGCTGCTGCAGCTTGCTGCGCTGCTGTGCAGCGCACGCGTGCGATGGCTGCAGCGGTCGCCGGCGATGGCGCATTACTGGGGCACGGCGGGGGTGGCTGTGCGGTGGTGGTGGCGGTTCGGGTGATGGTGGTGGAGGTAGAGGTGGTTAATGGTGGTGGTGTAGTTGAGGATGAGGAGAAGATGGAGGTGGTGGCTGCTGCCATGGAAAAGAAGTGGAGGAGGAAGGTGGGAGGTGCTGATCGACAGTGAGGGGGTGGGGTGGTGTATGTGTGTTGTGTTTAGAGGTGAGAGAGAGAGAGTTATATTATTGTGTGTGTAATATATATATATTATATATGGAAAGAGAGAGAGAGAGAGAGAGAGAGAGAGAGAGAGAGAGAGATATTTGAAGAGAGATGGGGGTGATGTCGGCTGAGAATGGGGGGGGGGGTGTTCTGGTAGAGAGAGAGGGGGTAATGTGTATGTGTAAGGAGAGATAGTGTTATATATATATATATATATATATATATATATATATATATATATATATATATTATATATATATAAATATATATATATATATATATAAGATATATTTAAGATATTTAATAAAGTAGAGTGAGGAAGAGAGATTTAAAATAGGAAAAAAAGAGAAATATTGTGTGGGGTGTTTGGGTAGTCATGGGAGGACAACATGGAGCTTGGATTCGTATCCGGTCGAGCCGGGTCGAATCAAAATCGGGCAGGGGGCAATAATTGAATTTAAATGGGTATTTATAATTAAGGATAAATAAGTAACATGTGGGGACTCAAATAAATGGGACACAAGTATTATGTGGGTAGTAGGCTTCATGTGGGCCATGTCCATACTTTGGGTCGACTAGGTTGGAACGATGTCGGGTCCCAAAATTAAATTGGAAGTTAAATCAGATTTTTACGGTAGATAATTAATTGGCCTAAATTGACCCGAAAGTTGTGCGAAAGAAATGAAGCACAAAATGGAGTGTCTGAGTGGGACACGAAGGTCATGGGTGTAGAACGTCTCGAGTAGATCATTCATGAGGAGTTGGCTCTGAGAAAATGACTGGTCTGGTGCTCCTAAATTAAAAGTCACGGTAACGTGCAAACGATGATCAAAGATAAAAGTGGAAATAATTATCAACGATTAATTGGTCTAAGTTGACCCGAAGTTGCGCGATACAAAAAGAGCACAAGGAAACGAGTTCAAGTGGGACATGATACATCAAAACAAAGATAATCTTGTCTACTACAAAATCCATAAAGAGAGTTTCCAGAGATTGGCATCCCTGACGCTCCAGAAGTCAAAGTCACGAAAAGGTACATTAATGATCAAAACAATAAAATAATAGAATATTTATCAAAATAATTCATTTAGAAAATTTAAAATAAACCCTAAAATTCAGGGGGCTTATATGAGTTTCTTGCTTCGTTGATTTGATGGTTTATGCTATTGGATCCTGCTCTTTTGCACACCCCATCAGGCAAGATACCTTGCCATATTTGCAGCTCATATTTAGTTGCATTTTTCTTTAGTTATTGCATATTCTGTCTATTTGTTTCTAGTTCTTTCAGTTGATTTACTTGCTTGGTTTTCATTATATATGATGCAAGTACTAGTCTTATTTTCTTCTTGTCTTTAAATTATACATATAAACCTAAAGTTAAGGGACTACCATCTGTAGTGTATTGCATAAACCTTGACACAGTTGTACCACGATATATGTGTGAGATGAGTAGCATGTAGAGGTACTTGCGTGTTGGCTGATTACCCGTACGCATACGATTGGTCTAACTTCTAATAGAGGCATGTTAGGAGACTTAGCAGTTATTAGAGGTACATGGTCTCGGATGCAACTTAGATAGGTACATCGGGTGGGGAGAACATTTCTTTGTCGTATGGGCTTCTATTACACATTCCCTTCTAACCTGGAAGCTCCGTTGGAGATACGGGTATGCTTACCCCCTCAGGTTGGCCACTGACATTTTTGAACGTTATGCGCTTAGGTCACTGGTGCCTAAGTAGGGACTATACCAGATCCTATTTACAACCAGGGCTCATAGGACTAAAGGTTTGTTCTTAACTGCATAAACACATTAGATTGGTTAGGTAACCCTCGTCAATGTCATGTCACCCCTATTCCATTAGTAGCATGGGACAATATCACATCGCGGAATAGTGCGCTACCCCTTGTCCTTGTTTGGTTGTAGGGGTAGTCCACGATTTCGGTGATGAGATATTGGGCCTTGTTACGACTGGGACTATTTTACTTTACTTGTGATTTATGACATATTATATATATTCAGTTATGTGGCATGTTCTTCCTGTATCTTGTTACGTCCCTCTGAGGACCTGGTGATCTCTCTAGGTGTGTGCTTTTGTGACTTCTCGCAGGTGTTCTAGCCAAGGCCGTGATCTTCTCCAATCCTTCGAAGATGATTGCTCTTGGTTCGTCTTACTATTTTTCTATTCTTTCTGTGTATGTTATCTCTCATTTAAAATGGTTGCTAGTGGATTTGCCTCTGCCTAACTACATATATAAATGACAAATTCACAGTTGATTTATTTTATTATTCTTTTATTTGGTGGATGAGATTTAGTTATCATGGTTTACTATATTTTACAGCTTATGTATACATACGAGGTTTCATGTATTGGAGTATACTTTGTATGTGTGCAACTGGCATGGCTACGTACTTAGTCCTAAGTACTTTGGGACTGGGGCGTTACACCCATACCTTAGTCCTAAGTACTTCGGCTCTATAGGTTTCATGTGACATACACTCTCAAAGGCCACAAATTAAGAAAGAAGATATTTTTGAGGTTTTCAGTACACAGAATAACCACTTGAATCTACACTTTAGTAGGTGCATAACTTTGATCTGGACTGGAGAGTGGATCCTTCCTGCTCCCCACAACGGGCAGTTCACTCATTTTTATTTTGTTCTATTTTTCCTCCTTTCTTTCTAAGGGTTTTTGGTATGGATGTATCTTACTGATACAGTCCAGTATCAGTCCATATGAGGACTAAATCATGAGAAGAAGGGGATATGGAGAGGATATCAGTAGGGGACTGAATAGGAGGACTGATGTTCAGTCAAGGGCTTGAATAAAGAGAGATGAGTGTAGTTCAGTGATAGTGTATTAGGTCTTAGAAATTGAGGAGATGTGTTGCCATCTAGGTAGATAGGTAGTTAGAAAGGCTAAGAAAAAGGAAATGTTCAGGTTAGGCAGTAAAATATAGGATTAGCCAACCAGGTGAGGTTCATATACCAAGTGTATATGCAAAGCATCAATTATGCACATGTATAGGAAGGTCCATGAGAGTATGTGAGTTTAGGTTGTGACAGTTAGGATTGTGAGGGTTGAGATTTGGCATTAGCAGAGTACCAATAGGCAGTAGGGTTAGTTGCTTTGATACATTAGATAGGTTAGATGTGTAGGAAGTAGGGATTTATGAAGTAGAGAGGAAAAGAGTCCTGTGGTAGCAGTAGCAGACCTTTGACTGCTAGGCTTGAGTCCTAGTAGGTAAATGTTGGAGTGTGGCTTTAGAGGAGAGAGTTCAGTTCAGTCTTGGACTGAACTGGATTGAAATTACTAAGATTCACTTAAGAACAGCTGAAGAGTTTGGGATGTGAGTTCTATTTGTAATCAATTAGATAGGGGAGGGGGTGTACCTCTCTATTGGGGGCTATATTCAGGTATTGATACACATGGGTGTAACAGGAAAAAAAACAAGTGGTAGTAGAGGCTAAGTTGAACTCATTGGACTAGTTAGATATATATGTGTGTATGGACTTACTATATTGAGCTCTTGAAGATTTAGTTTCCTTTTTTAGTAACTTGTGGAGTGTTTAGGTGTGATATTGGAATTGAGGGAGAGGGTTTAGTCCTTGGGTGTACAGGTGATAAACTATTATGCTAGTAGCAGGGAAAATATACAAGTTGCTTGTGTTGTATATAGGTAATAGTGATATGTAAAGGAAAAAGTATAGAGTAATGTGTTATGTGATAGCGTCTAGGGTATTGCGTATTAGATATTGTATAGGATTTGGCTTTTAAGCCTATAGATAGGCTAGATAGGTGAGTACCTAAGATATTGGCCTAATATAGATTTGAATACCTTGGTATGCTAAGGTAGTGCCCTAAAAACCTAGATATAGCCTAATTTGACCCAGTTTGATTTAGTTGACCAAGTTTGACTAGTGTGACCTAGAGTTGACCTAGTTTGAATGTCTTGACCTAGAATTGATTTCATGACCTAGCATTTGACTAGTTTGACTTGTATCTCATTTCAAACCTTGATATTGATACAATATTCCATATTTAGGTCTTCGAGGTACCGTTTTGGACGTTGTTGATACTTTACACCAGATTTCAGGCAAATACATTCTCTGATAGTTTTTATTATTTGATTTTTACTATGATTCTCGTATTTAGCGATGCTATATTTGATTCTCGACACGTTGGTCACACAGATTTGTATTTCTGGATTCCGTCATGAGATGTTACCATAACTTATCGTATTGACATCGTACACGATATGTTCATTAGATATTGTACATGATAGTATCATAAAATATTGCTCGTGTATCGTAACGTGTCATGGTCGGATCCACTGTACTAGTTGGGGCGGAGGAAATCCTAGTAAGAGATGTGACCAAATTCCTATTATAATTGTAGACATTGTAAGTGTTAATCGTACATCTCATGCATGATTAACCAGGCCATTTAGCTATTATACAAGTTCCCAAGCCGATCACATCTCGAAACTAGTATTTCAAACACATAGTGCTTATAGTATTTATTGTTCCAACTTATATTTCTCATACTGTACTTATATATTATGCATGTTTATTTTCATTCCTGTACATTGTTCTCTTCACATCATTTATTCTTTATAGTACCTATTGCCAGATTATGATTTCATAGTGGTAGCTCTATTATTCATCATTTATCGTACTCTCTACCTACAGTTTTATAGATTTTGTCAATTAATTGGAACTGTCGTTAGTGGTGTGCTCGCTCCAATCCTGACTTGATAACATTTTTTCAGATGACGGTTGCCCTGCCTTTTATGGTTGTAGGATGTAGTAGGCGTAGGTCGGGAGACTCTATTTCAGGAGAATTTTTAGCTCCAGCTGAGAAGGCTTATTTAACGACTATGTTAGGATAGATTTGTGATGGATTTGTCTCCAGTTAGACTCTTGGTTTGTTATTTATTTTGAGACTTATTCTGTGTTATATAACTCTTAGACTCTTTTGGACTTGTATTAATTTTATGTTAGATTTTCTGGATATTTCATTTCTTGTTGTCTTTATCTTTTTGTACCATTTATCTTCCTTATAGTTTTGTGATTGAGTATGGATATATTGTCATTACTTGTCCTCCGTTTGGAGATGACTATCTCGACAGGTTATGATATTTATATTGTTAGCTAGTTTAGTAGACCCAGACAGCGTTCTACCGTCGATGCTGCGGCGTAGGCTGGGCGTTGTCACGCACTCGTGCCCCTAAACCGAGAACGGGTCATGACAAGACCAGCCGATATGTCGAGTATAATTGATTGTAGAGCCCCTTTTTTGGACTCGACAAAAGCTATTTGTTTATGTAGAAGATTTTTGAATGCCACTATTCTTAGCCGAAAAGAAAAAGTATGACAAATTAACTATGAAAAATGAGGCACATGACCATCACATGTGTATATTCTTATCAATTTTCATCCCAAAATACCAACAAAATCTATTTCATGCACTCTTTAAACCAAAATACAAAATTTATGTGCCTAATTAATCACACAAAAAATAGATCACCAAAACGACAACCACTACATTCTTCAGACACCATTTGATTAATTAACTCTTTCATATATTACTATTAATAAGCACGATTTATATTCACCGCTGGTGAAAAGATTTAGACTCAAATAATAATTCATTAATATCCAGTTTCCTAAGCATTTTTGTTTGAGTTTAAAATTCTACCAGTAAATATAAAATATTTAAATATTTGCAAGAGTTGTAATTTAGACATATCAATGGATGGTGGAAAATTCGAATATGATACGATTCCATATCCAAACTTTCGGATATATCCGAAATTTGTATATCGGATTCGGATATCCGAATATTTTTCAAATATTATCTTTCTTTGAATACGAATTCGATATTAAGGTATTCGAATCCGTTAATATCCGATCCGACTATAAATAGCAAATTTTGGACAAGGATATCGTATTCGGATATCCAAAATTTTATATCTATTATATTACAATGTATATATAATATATATTAACTACTAGAGAAGATTAAATGATTTTATTCTCAACTAAATTTTCCATAATTCAATTCAAATATATATATATATATATATATATATATATATATATATATATATATATATATATATATATATTTTATATATATATATATATATATATACCCGCACCACAAAAAAAAGAGTATATATATTTTTATATATATATTTATATATATATATATATATATATATATATATATATATATATATACTCTTTTTTTTGTGGTGCGGGTATATATATATATATATATATATATATATATATATATATATATATATATATATATATATATATATATATATATATATATTACAATTTACAACAGAATATGAAATTGCTCAAATATTTAGAGCAATATATATAGCCGTTGAAAATTGAGAATTCTTGAAATTTTCAGCATAAGATGTAAATGTTCAAATAGAGTAATATGTAGAGCAAGTCAGCTGAGGATTCTTCAAATTTTTTACGAAAGATGAAAGGGCTCAAATAGAGCAACTAAATATAGTTTTCGGATATTCGGATAACAACTAAAATTTTAATATTTCGGTTTTCGGTTTTCGGATATCGGATATTCGATTAATAACATTCGAATTTTTTAGCTGATCGGATCGGATATTATTTGATATCCGCTGAACTGGACGATACGAATTCAAAGTGTCAAAAGAGATCTGTTCGGATATCGGATCAGATTCGGATATTACAAAAAATAATCGGATACGGATACGGATATCGTCCTATCCGTACCGACAAGTATCCGTTGACACCCCTAGGCCTTGTTTGGTTCGCGGAATCATGGGATTGATAAATGAAAATGATTACTTTCATATTTTTCGATGTTAAAAGAATTGAGCAGGAAAGGAAAGTGATTCCCAATAGAAAGAAAATTAGAAAGGAAAATAATTCCATCCATCCAAGCTAGGAATCATTTTTACACATTGAAGTATTAACTTTCATTTTCAAGTTCCTTGACATTTATAAACATCAAAAAAAAAAAATTAATAAAAATTATAATTTACCAAAGAAAAAAATACCAACAAATTTATTTCTTTTATCTTACATTCCGCGAACCAAACAAACAAGGCCCTGTTGTAATTGATTTCTTGTAATCCTTTGATTAGTTGAATGAAGTTTTTCCCTTAAAAAAAAAAAAATTATACAAACAAGGCCCTGTTGTAATTGTGGCACGTGGGGTTGTTGAGGGTGAAGTGGGGACCACCTGAACATGGAAAGACACCTGAGCGCACCATGCTCCTCGTGTCACTAGTGCCAACCACATTACATAATGCCATGCTCTCCTACTAAAACCCACTCCTAATTTCCATGATTTACTACTGATAATCACTTCCGCATAAGACCATCTCCAATGGTGATTTCTAAAATTGAGTTCTTATCCTATTTGGCATTGTACTTTAAGAAAATTTCTATCCTAATTAGAAGAGTTTCTACGTAGAAATTGTAGACATACAAAATTTTTTTTCAATGGTTTTCTATTTCTATTCTATGTATCACATAGTAAAAGAATCAATTTAATGGTGTGGGACCCAATAATAATTGTCATTAGAGATAGAAAAATTTCTATGAGAGTTTCTACATGTAAAAATCCTCTTAGAAAATTTCCATCCTACATCATTGCCATCTAGGATAAAAATAATGATAAAAATTATCGTTGGAAGAAGTTTTTTATAAAATAAATTTCTTCTATAGAAATAGGGAAGATAGAAACCCCGATTGGAGATGGTCTAATTTCTTTTTTTTTTTTTCTTACTTCCTTCTCTACTGTGCAGAATCCACCACGTGGGCTTCTATGAGGAGAAACGCTCCACTTCCAAACTCTATAAATAACGCCTCCACCATTACAAACTCAAGTACTCAACTCGACTCAAAACTCCAAATTTCATCACTCTCAACAAACACTAACAAAACAAGCACTTTCCTTTTCTTCTTCTTCTACCATGGCTACTTCTACTTCCATGATCAAGCAATGTTCTCTACTAGACTTGAACCGCTTCCAATCCAATAGGAAGTACCGGAGACCGTCGTCGTCGTCTTGCTCCATCACCACCACCACCACCTCCTCCTCCTCCTCCTCCTCCTCCTCTTCCGTTTTGCATTTTCTCCTCGACATCCCGTCGATGGCATCCCGCTCTTACACCGGCATCGTCAGAGAAATACAAGAGAAGCACCAGCAGCATCAGCAGAACAATAGCAGTGCTAGCCCAAATCCGAAGGAGTCCTCCAAGTCGAAGAAACCCCAATGGAACATATTCCAGCAGGCTGCTGCCGTTGCTCTGGACAAAATCGAGGAGGCCTTCATCACCAACGTACTCGAGAAGCCGCATCCCCTCCCCAAGACCTCCGACCCGGCGGTTCAGATTGCCGGCAACTTCGCCCCCGTGGGCGAGCAGGTCCCCCACGAGAACCTCCCCGTGGCCGGACGGATACCCCCTTCCATCAACGGGGCGTACGTGCGCAACGGCGCCAACCCCCACTTCGAGCCCGTCGCGGGCCACCACTTCTTCGACGGGGACGGCATGGTGCACGCCGTCCGCCTCTGCAACGGCCAGGCCTCCTACAGCTGCCGCTACACTGAGACCGAGCGCCTCCGCCAGGAGCGCGTGATCGGGCGGCCGGTGTTCCCCAAGGCCATCGGGGAGCTCCACGGCCACTCCGGGATCGCCCGCCTGATGCTGTTCTACGCGAGGGGGCTGGCTGGGCTGGTGGATCCCTCCCACGGCACCGGAGTCGCCAACGCGGGACTCATTTACTTCAACGACCGCCTCCTCGCAATGTCCGAGGATGACCTCCCTTACCACGTGAGAGTTAGTCCTTCCGGCGATCTCGAGACGGTCGGGAGGTACGACTTCGACGGCCAGCTCAACTCCGCCATGATCGCGCACCCGAAGCTCGATCCCGTATCCAAGGAGCTCTTTGCTCTCAGCTACGACGTCATTAAGAAGCCCTACTTGAAGTACTTCCACTTCTCCCAGAACGGCGACAAGTTCCCCGACGTCGAGATCCCCCTCGAGCAGCCCACCATGATGCACGACTTTGCGATCACCGAGAACTTTGTCGTCGTCCCCGACCAGCAGGTGGTGTTCAAGCTCCAGGAGATGATCCGCGGGGGCTCTCCCGTCGTCTACGACAAGGAGAAGACCTCCCGGTTCGGAATCCTCCCCAAGTACGCCACCGACGCGTCGGAGATGCAGTGGGTCGACGTCCCCGAGTGCTTCTGCTTCCATCTCTGGAACGCGTGGGAGGACGACGAGTCCGGGGAGGTGGTGGTGATCGGGTCCTGCATGACTCCCGCCGACTCCATCTTCAACGAGAGCGACGAGAGCCTGAAGAGCATGCTCTCGGAGATCCGGCTCAACCCGAGGACCGTAAGTCCATCCGCCGCCCGATCCTGGCCACCTCGGACCACTTCAACCTGGAGGCCGGGATGGTGAACCGGAACCTGCTCGGCAGG
>JANAVB010028668.1:0-29655 GCA_029216955.1 Iris pallida
CATGGAACAATAAACTTGAAAAAATATAAAGTTTGGTTGATCAAAATCCAAGAAATCTAAAAATACAACAAAATTAGATTACAAGAAATAAACCATGGAAATTAAAAATGCTAAGTACTAAAGTGTCTTTAGAATCTCGTGAGGAAGACAATGGAACAACAAAATGGAGTTCCTCCATGAAGCAAGTTGCCACTTTCCTAAGCCTCTCTTGGTAGGTAGAGGAGTTAAGAGGAAGAAGATAAAGAAATAAATGAAGAAGGAGAAGTAAATGAGGAGAGAGAGAGAGAGAGAGAGAGGTTGGTGGCTTTAAAGGGCGGGGTTACTGTTGAACCAAACCCAACCAAGCTATGCTAATATAAACCAATGCAAGATTAAAACCAAGATTAGCTAGTTAAGACAAGCCACAATATGGGGTAAGATTTCGTACACGTATAATGAAAATACGTAAAACGAAAAACGGGGTGACATATTTCAACACCTCTAATACTAAAAATAATGGTTTAAAACGATTTTATTGTAGGAGACTGCAAATAAGACCTGTAGGCCTATGATGGCTAAAAATGTTGATGTCGCCGTGGATGAACAGTTCAGTATTGAGGATAAATTAGAGGGTTATATACTAGTTAGTTTAAGTAAGATGAATAAGGAATAATGCAATTCTTAAAGGAAAAGGAAGAAAGTGGAATTTTTTGGGAAGGTTTTTATATCACGTCATGGTTATGTGAAGACACGGAAACCAGTCTTTGATTTAAGAACAAAACATGCTTTGGCAGCATTATTCCTTGCTGACTTAGGCTTGGTTTGGGATTGCTTCTACTTTTGAAAAACCCACAGCACGCTGCTTTTGATAGCGGGTGGGAGGCTGCTGTAGACCGAAGCCCCAAAACTGAACCAAAAGTTTTTGATATGTTGTTGTTACCAAACAACCTTGGACAGCTTTCAAAGAAAAATAAGCAGAAGCAGCCTCCAATGAGCAATCCCAAACCCAGGCTTAAAAATTCCACTCTATACTCATTCCCGATATATTTTTTTTGAGAGGAAGGATGGGATCAAGGAGATCCCAGCCAAATTTTGTTAGTAGATATAAGACTCATTCTGAATTGGTTGTGATTGAATTTAATACTTTTATGGAACTTAGAGAATTATGTCTCTCTTGAGTAATGAGGTAACTGACGTGATACCACTTTATCCTATTGTTATGGATCATCACTTTAGTCCTTTGCTGATCCTTTTCTTGCTTAAAATCAATACTGTGATCAATTCTTTTGCCAGCTAGAGCAACCCTTGCAATTATGATTTTTGCTAATACTCTTACGCTTTCTTACGCTTTTGTTGGTTTTCCTACATGTAGTAGATATTTTAGCTAAGCTTGCATTAAGAAACAATCCAATTGATTACAGTTCATACCATAGCGTCTGTCCTTGCCACTATGATGTTTCATGTCACTGAGCTTATAAGTAAACTGTTGTCACCTGTCAGTTCGTTTGAACCCTGCACTTTCCATTTTTGTGGAGCTTGGACGAATTGCACCATTATAGGAACTTAGAGGGAAATGAAGAAATTTTTCACTTTTTGTTAGTTATTATAAGACGTGTTGGTTACTTTTTTTGCCAGAACATGTGTTGAAGAATGTGAGAATACCGGTACTCTTGGAGACGTCTCAATCCAGCACTGCGGCACATCAGCTGATGGAATTTCCAGTAGCTCTTGTTATATGCAAGAACCATTGTATATCAGCTGGAAGCAATGAATTGCAGGAATGATTGCAGATACCACTGCATGAAATGGAGGGAGCAAGAAAAAGAGAACTTGGTCTCCAATCTGTTAAGTATCATGGTAAATGGCCCTTCATACGTATCTCGGCCTTTCAGGTGTGTCACTTATTAGATGAATGAAGTTCATGCTAAAGTTTATTTATTTATTATTTATTTTGAACTTCTTATTGGTGGTACCATGTTATCTCCTCCTGCTCATGGTAATATATGTCTGTTCAGGAGCCTGTTTCTGCTGCCCTTTCTGCCATGAATCTATTCTTGCAATTTCATGGCTGGTTGACATTTTTCCTGTTACTTTATTACAAGCTTCCACTTAGGCCTCAAAGTAGGAGAACATACTATGAATACACCAGCCTGTGGCAATCTATGGCTTTTTATCCATGAACGTGTGGTTTTGGAGTGTCATATTCCACAACAGGTAGGCTATTAGTTTAGGTGTTCAAAACCTAAGGTGTTTTTCTTGACTAATTAATTCACTTGACCCTGCAGAGATTTTGAGTTGTCAGAGAAATTAGACTGCTCTTCAACTGTAGCTTTGATTGGTTACTCCCTCATTCTGACCATTTTCCGCACCTTTAGTGTGAGGAATGAAGCTTCCAGGGTCATGGTCTCAGCCCCACTGTTAGCCTTTTTGACCACGCACACCTTATATCTCAACCTCTAAGAACTTGATTATGGTGAGGTTTCATCTTTTGATTAAGAATCAACTTATGGCTATTTTTCTAATATAAGATCCTGGGTACAGGTTGTAAGATCTTCTATCTACCACAGAACAGTGGATATGCACAATTTCTTTATGTGGTGATTGATGTGTGTTAAAGAATTATACAAGCGCCGGGAAATCCAGTATCATTATTTTTTTGTCTTGTATCTAATTGGTTGGTTTTAAATGAACTGAATGGAGTTTACTATGTCAATAGTTTCCAATGCTGTGAGGTATAGGGTCTTATAATTAAGGACCTCCATGGAGGTAGATGGAACTTGGCTAAATAAAGTGTTATATTTGGTGTCCTTTTCATTGTGTTCTCTTACACAATGCCATTTCAAATTGTTTAACATGGTACATCTCTTACACCTCTTGTACACTTATCCTCACCCTAACCTCTCTTGGCAAGAATGACAGATGCTATATTGTAGTTTGGTTCTTGGACTTTCTTTAGGGACCAGGGATTTAGTTTGGTGCTAGAAAATTAATGGTTTGGTAATTTCGCTCCAGTTATGGTTGGACCAGCCCGAGACATGTCTATAAAACCAATTCTAGACAGAACCCTTGCTTATATGCTTGAATACTTGAGAAAGCATCTGATAGGAAATAGAACAATTAAGGTTACAGTTTTCTCATGAAATCTTCCCATTGCTGTTTGTTGCCATAGGATTTATAGTTGATTATGTTTCTTTACCCACCTATTGTCATGATTTTGCCAAAATGTTCCTCAGAGTTCAAACTGAATTCTGGTTACTTCTCATCCAAAACACTAGTGGTTGGATGTCTGCCACTGAACCGCTAACTTTTTTACGTAACATCATGTCTGATGTCCATATTTCAGGGTTGAATATGAAGGTGTCTTTGGCTATGGGAGTTGCTCAGATCCTCCTGTGGGCAGCTTGGGCTGTTGTAACTCATCACCCGTCAAGGTTCAAGCTGTTGACGTAACATCATGTCTGATGGCCATATTTTAGGGTTGAATATGAAGGTGTCTTTGGCTATGGGAGTTGCTCAGATCCTCTTGTAGAGATTTTAAGTGATTGATTATTATTGGAATAGAGACTACATATATATAGAAGAGGCTAGCTTCCTCTCCTATCATTCTAGGCAATGTGGGACTAAAGCCCAATAACACTTAACACATATATCAACACTCCCCCTCAAGATAGGCGAAAGATATTCACAAAACCTATCTTGTCACATCCTCTCATCATGATGATAGAACTAAGCCCCTTGTCAGTCCGTCTGCTATCTGATCTTTGGTTGGAACGTAGCCCATCTCTAGTACTCCTTTCTCCAGCTTTTCTTTGATGAAGAATTTGTCAATCTCGATATGATTGGTCCTGTCATGCTGCACTAGATTGTTGGCAATACTAATAGCTGACTGGTTGTCACACCATAGCTTCATCTTGGCTCCCTGGTCCAGCTTTAGCCCCGTCAGCATATTCTTCAACCACAATAGTTCTGTGACTCCCAAGGCCATAGCTCTATACTCTGTTTCAGCTGTTGATCTAGCCACCACTGACTGCTTCTTACTCCTCCAAGAGACCAAGTTGCCTCTTACAAATATGCAGTAGCCTGATGTGGATCTCCTGTCGTTAGCACAGCTAGTCCAGTCAGAATCACAATAGCCCTCGATGCTCATATGATTATTTCTTCTGAAGATCAGTCCCTTCCCGGGGCTCCCTTCAAGTACCTCAGAATTTGGTATATTGCGTCCATATGACCCTTCCGGGGGTCATGCATGTAGCGGCTCACTACACTGACCGCAAAGCTGATATCAGGTCGAGTGTAGCTCAAGTAGAACAACTTGACCACTAATCTCTGATATCTATCCCGGTCAACTGGTTCTCCAGCTTCAGCATCCAGTTTGAACTTCTGGTCTATCGGTGTTGTAGCTGGTTTGCCACTACCAAAATAAGTCATATCAGCGACGTATTTAGCGACTCCAAGGAAGAACGTCACTATTTTTGGGGGTTTTAGCGACGTTTATACAAGACGTCGCTGTTTGTCGCTGACAGCGACTAATAGCGACGTCTAGCGGCTGCAATTTGTTAAATGAGAATAGGCGTCGCAAGTTCGTCGGTACACATCGCTGATGTAGCGACGTGTAGCGACGCAACTTAAGTAGCATCGCCGTTTCATAAATATCAGCGACATTTAGCGACGTTCTAAAAGAACGTCGCTAATCGTTTCATATAGCAAGGGTTTCGCTTTTCGATCTTTCATAAATTTCCCCCCCAAATATTTGTGCCCTCCTCCTCCTCCGCGACGCTCCTCCGGCGATTTCCCTCCTCCGCGGCGCTCCTCCGGCGATTTCCCTCCTCCGCGGCGCTCCTCCGGCGATCTTCCTCCTCCTTCTCCTCCTCCTCCTCCTCCTCCTCCTTCCTCAGGTAACTCTCCCCCCCCCCCCCGCTTCTCAGTTTCTCCTCGTCTTCTAGCTCTCTCTCTCGCTTCTAGTTCGTGTCCATGAGAGCGTGGACTCGCTGCCGGGGACACGAGACTCACAGTGGACTCGCTTCTAGTTCATGTGACACCTATTTTGTTGGTTTGGACACGTCGTGTCCCACTGTGTGGACACGAGACTCACAGTGGACTCGCTTCTAGTTCGTGTGACACCTATTTTGTTGTTTTGGACACGTCGTGTCCCACTGTGTGTACACGAGACTCACAGTGGACTCGCTTCTAGTTCGTATGACACCTATTTTGTTGGTTTGGATACGTCGTGTCCCACTGTGTGGACACGAGACTCACAGTATGATACCTATATACTGATACTGGGAGTTTTTTGGGCATATCAACTGTCAATTTGATGTTTTGCTTGGATTCGAATTCTAATTTAGGGTTCGAGCCCTATTTACTGATACTGAGAGTTTTTTTTGGGCTTTTTCAGGGTTTTGAAATGATGAATAAATTGACTAATAATTATTATCGAGCTCTATAAAATTTCAGCTATGTCACGAAGGATGGATACTAATCCTGTGAATGAGTTTTCTCCTAAGTATTCTCGACAGTTGAGTATGATTTAGCTCACTGACATTACTAAAATATGGAATGATTAGTGTAGGATATGTTGGTCAGGTTTTGGCAGAGTCAGCTATGTCACGAAGGATGGATACTAATCCTGAATACTATATTTTAAATCCTACAACGCTGCTTAGTTGAAAGTCTTAATTAGACTTTCTGTTCAGTACGTACCCTTTGACTGCTTAGTTGAAAGTCTTAATTAGACTTTCTGTTCAGTACCCTTTGACTAGTTTGATTTGTATAATTATCTGCCATTCGACCGGCGAGACAGAAATCTATGTATGACATTTGCTATAAGGAATTTGCATTAATCTATGGTACGACATCGTGATCAGGACATAGTCCCTGCAGCCATTCGACTGGCGAGGCATAAACTATGTAGCCGTAGATAAAATTGACTGTCCTCCGACCCCCATCCCTCGGCAATGATGATACGACAACCTATCACTACATCTTTTAGTAGTAGATAATGTCTTAGTATTACATTATGTGGGTTCATCTTGATTCTGTTACATCCTTCAGATACTAGATTCGATAAGAACATATACTACACAATATGTACAGAACATAGATGATTCAAACTAATGTATGCTAGAATGCATTTTAGGTTGTGTTCTGAGCCATTCGTCCCCACACTTGGCAATTATACAGAACCGTTTGTGGATATACAATCGTCATCCTGATGAATTATTATCTGTGTCAATCTTTGCAGAATTATCTTAAAATGGATATGAATTACTATCTGCGGAACCGTTTGTGGATGTACAATCGTCATCCTGATGACATGTGCGGTGTGCGGGATGAATTTATACAGGGTGTGCAACAGTTCCTGCAGTTTGCCAAGGCGTTCCCTCAGTACATGGACCGTACAAAAATTAAGTGTCCATGTATGAGATGTCGCAACTTAAAATATCATTCGGAAGTGGATGTGACATATCATTTGTATTCGAGGGGTTTCATGCCAAATTATTATCAGTGGACCGCACACGGAGAACTTGTGTCTTTAGCCTCTAAGCCGGAGCCTTATGTGGAGCCTTATGTAGATGTCCACGAGCATGCTGATTACGACCAAGGGTGGACGAACATGGTTTTCGATGCTGCGGGGCCTAGTTTCGATCTGAACAATCAATATGCAGCTGAGGAGGCACCGAATGCCAATGCTGCAAAGTTCATGGAGTTGCTGGAGAATGCAAGGACTCCTTTATATCCTGGTTGTGATGACCATTCACCGTTGGAGGTGGTTACAAGATTGTTGAGCATAAAATCAGATTTTAACATGTCTCAAGAATGCTGCAACCGAATCCTGGAGTTAATTATAGATATATTGCCGGAGGGTGGCAAGTTACCTAAAGACTTCTACCGATCCAAGAGAATGGTGAGATCGCTCTGGATGGGGTATGAAAAAATTGATGCATGTCGCAACGGATGCATGTTGTACTATAAGGACGACAAGGATGAAGACGTCTGCAGATTTTGTGGTGCCGATTACTTCAAGGCAACTAGTACAACAAGGACTTCTGGTGCACGCAAGCCAACAGATTCGATGCACTATTTGCGTTTGACGTCGCGGTTGCAGAGGTTGTTTATGGCAAAGGAGATAGCTGATAATATGAGTTGGCACAAGCGGGAACAAATAGATGGAGTACTGGATCATCCATCCGACGGGGAAGCATGGAAGCACTTTGATCGAGTGTGTCCCGATTTTGCTTCGGAGCCGCGTAATGTCAGATTGGGGCTTTCCTCCGACGGTTTTACCCCATTTGGACTTTTGGGCTCACAATATTCTTGTTGGCCAGTGATTGTTACTCCGTACAACTTGCCGCCTTGGATGTGTATGAAGACTCCTTACATGTTCCTAACAGTTATTATTCCAGGTCCGAAGAACCCGAAGAGGAACATCGATGTGTACTTACAGCCCTTGGTAGATGAGCTGAATCAGTTGTAGGAAGTAGGTGCAACCACATATGATGTTTCCAGAAAGCAGAACCTTCAGATGAGGGCCGCACTAATGTGGACCATCAATGATTTCCCGGCCTATGGAATGTTATCGGGTTGAGCACCCATGGTCGTCTCGCATATCCGTATTGCATGGATCGTACTAAGGCTTTCCGTTTGAAACACGGAGGAAAACCGTGCTTCTTTGATTGTCATCGACAGTTTCTGCCAAAGGATCATCCGTACCGGAGGAACAGGAATGCTTTTCGTGCTGGCATGGTAGAGAAGTCCAGTCCACCGCCACGGTGGTCTGGGGACACGATATGGGAAGAAGTTAAAGAATTGTCGTGCTATTGAAGAGCCTACAGCGGGGTACAAGTGTGATGGATTTGGTCGCGCTCACAACTGGACGAAGAGGAGTATATTCTAGGACCTACCATATTGGAGTGACCATCTGCTCAGACATAACCTGGATGTCATGCATATTGAGAAGAATGTATTTGACAATATAATAAATACTGTGATGGACGTAAAGGGGAAGACGAAAGACAATCCCAAGGCCAGGTTGGACTTAGAAGAAATATGCAGACGTCCAGAGTTGCATTTGATAAAGGAAGGCAGTGGGAAATATAAGCAGCCCAGGGCCATTTTCTTACTGGACAAGGAGGATAAAGGTAAACTTTGTAGGTGGATCCAGGGCCTAAAATTTCCAGACGGGTACGTATCGAATTTGAGAAGATGTGTTGACCCGAAGGAGAACAAACTACAGGGTATGAAGAGCCACGACTGTCACGTTTTTATGGAGAGGTTAATCCCGATTGCATTTCGGGAATTCTTACCTCATGTCGTTTGGGATCCACTGACAGAGCTTAGCATATTCTTCAGAGATCTTTGTTCTACTAAGTTTCTCGTCGATCGGCTTGAAAAGCAGGAGAAGGACATTGCAGTAACATTGTGTAAGCTTGAGAGGGTGTTCCCTCCTGGATTCTTCGACTCTATGGAGCATTTGTCAATTAATCTTTCATATGAGGCACGTGTTGGTGGGCCCGTCAGTTATCGGTGGATGTACCCGTTTGAGCGCCCTCTAAACCACCTGAAGAGGAAGGTAAAAAATAAGGCACGGGTCGAGGGTTCTATTTATGAAGCCTATGTCCTTGAGGAGATTACAAACTTCTGTTCAATGTATTTCAAGCCTCATATTGCTACAAATAGAACAAGAGCTCCGAGGAACGACGATGGAGATATAGAATATAATGATGCATTATTGAAAGTCTTCAATGCTCTTGGAAAGCCTTCAGGAAAACTGAAAAAGAGATATTTGAATGATGAGGAACTAAAGGCGGCCCAGTTATATATATTACTCAACTGCGAGGAGGATGAAGTGGAAAAGCTAGAGTGGTAAGTAAAAATCTTCAACATTCAAGTCATCTATTTGTTGATTCTGTTATTATAATTTAACGAGTATATCCCAATATTTATTGGTTTTCAACAAATTTAATGATGAGGTGAGGTCAAGTAGACCATACATTGCAGATGAAGAAGTAGAAGAAGAAATGAGACTTCATTTCCCGTCTTGGTTGACTGCATATGTACGTAAAAAGCTAGTTAGAATCTTCCTCCATTCACAACTGCACAAGAAATAACTTAACATTAAACTTAATTTTGTATCTTTTCATGTTTAGGTCGGTCGTCCGGACGTCATTCTTGAGAATGAATCTATTAGAACTCTTGCCAAGGGACCAATTTATGCCGTCAAAGTATGGCCAAGTTATTGCGTGAATGGGTTTAAGTTCAAGTCAACAAATGCTCTCATCAGAGATAGCTTCCTGGATCTTGATTCCACAAAAAACAGTTGCTTGTGTATCAAATCTACAAACTACAAAGATGTCACTCCAGGCAATGATTTCTATGGCGTCTTACGGGAGATCGTGGAATTGACGTACAACTATGGCATAGAGCCTGCCAAGATCGTGTTGTTCAAAGTTGATTGGTTCGATCCCATACAAGATCAAGGATGGAAAATTGACAAGCATGGTCTTGTGGATATTAACTACCGTCGTCGATACCAAGGATACGAACCATTTATCCTAGCAAGTCAAGCTCAACTCGTATATTTTACAACATATCCTAGACGGAGAACAACGAGGTACGACTGGTGGGCAGTATGCAAGACTAAAGCCAGAAATACCTACGACGTCGACGAAGTGGCTTATCAGGAGGACGAGCTGCCTCTTGTACCTAATACAGTTGATGTCGACTCAGCAGAAGTTCCCCATTCAATATCTACTTGTATAGAAGAGGTACAAGTATCCGAAGGGGAAGACGAAGGAGATGCTAGTGACGATGAGGAGGAAGAGGATGAGGAGGAGGAGGAGGAGGAGGCAAACGAAGAAGATGAATTTTCAGAGGATGATTGAGAAACTGTGATTTTGATGTATTCATACTTCTGTAATCTTAAATTCTGAACTATGATCATTTTTGAAAACTTAAATTATGAATTCCAATGTATGCAGATATTTCTAAACTGTCATTGTATTTATTTATATTTTCAATCATAAACTGTGATTTTGATGTATTCATATTTCTGTAGTCTTAAATTATGAACTCCAATGTTATTATCAGCATGGCAGGACGACGCGGAGGCACCTCAGGACGACGCGGAGATAGGCTAGGACGATCCGTGTCCTTAGGTGGGCAGAGAGCTCCGTTACAGGAGGATGGCTATGGACCATCGTCTGACCCGAGCACTCCATTGTACCATACGGTCTCAGGTCCGGGTGGCAGTGCACCTGCGATGAGCAGTTCCAGGCTTGCTGATCGTACTACTTCCCCTAGCCTTCCTAGCGCTGACAGCAGCATGGCGGGTGGGGAGCAGGTGGAGGAGGTAGTCCCTACTCCTACCCGTCCCGCCCGGGCGGATCCATACCAGAGCGACCCTGCATGCGCACCTCAGGGCGAGACGAGGATGGAGATTTGGGCCGACGGTCCTACGAAGTAAGTTAAATCAATATTTTATGCATGTCTGTATATCTATATATATTCATTAATACGTCGGTTATCGTTGTATACAGATATCGTCCCTCGTCGGTACAGAGAGCGTTGGGCACCTTTCTAATGTCCAACTATGGGGGTCCGTGGATCAACTACTCGGATGCCTCGGAAGAGAGGAAGGCATTCTGGTTTGCCCACTTCAAGGTAACTAAAGATAGTTAATTTAGTATGATTAATATAATTTTAAGTATTTTTAGAACTTATTATTTTAATTTGTAATTCTTGTAGAGGACTTATTTTTATCCACCACACCGGGCCGAGCAGATTGAGAGGCAGTTTCCTGCCGTCGCCGCCAAGTTGATCCGTGATGCAATTGACGATCAGAAAAAACGTCACCGCTCCGGAAAGCCGATTGCTGGTTGGATCACACCTGACCAGTGGACCACGATGAGGGCTCGATTTGAGGAGCCCGAGTACAAAGAGCGGTCGGAGAAGGCGAAGGCGGCTAGGACGATGGCCAAAAAGTGGTGAGGTGGATCGATTCCTATGACGGAGCATTTCCGTCGTCTGGTATGTAATTTATTGTAAAATATAAGATCTTATTGATAGTAGGAATATATAATTTTCTATTTTACTAAAGAATAAAATATAACAAACACGCAGGTGAAGAGGGGTGAGGACGCAAACATGGTGACCGTCTTCCTGGCCACCCATCGGAAGGACGGGAAGCTCATCGACGACCGGGCTACTCAGAGCTATGTAAGTACTAATTTAGATTTCGTTAATTTTTAACACAACTTGAAGAATATACAGATAACCATATACTTAATAATAATTAAATATTTTAGACATTTATTAGGCTAATTTAGGTAAGTACTGATATATAGAGATGCACAATGATTTCTAGGAAGAGTATGTTAGGCTACGTGATGAGCGTGCGAGTGCTAGTGCACAGGCAGAGGGAGGGGTTGGTAAATCGCAACCCTCTCCGCTTCATTCGGAGGACGAGCTCTAGAAGACCGCTGTTGGTGGTCTTCAGAGGGGTACGTACTACGGTACGGGGTCCAACGGCGCATTTGTTGCGACGCAGGCATCCAGGGCTCCCTCTTCCAGTGCGCATTCACAGCCGTCACAGGCCGAGTCGTCCCGAGTCGAGGAGACCATTGTCCGCCAGATTGCTGACCTGCACGACGATATGCTGAGGAGGATTGCAGAGCAGCAAGGGCCTCAGGCGCAAGAGGACGCTGCGTCGGTCACCGCACGCTTTGACGAGCTCGAGCGCACCGTACGGCAAGTACAGGGGACACAGGAGTCCATTCATGACACCGTTACCAGGATAGCGACTTGTATGGAGCAATACAGCGCCAGACTCTGAGCCCTAGAGGAGACGCGGACGCACCCATCTCCAGCGGTTACACTGCCTCCTTCTCCTGCGGTTGCATTGCCTCCTCCTTCATCGTCGTCGGTGGTTCTTACACCGGAGCAGTATGCTTACCTTCTTTCCAGGAGCGGTGATGCTCCTCCTGATCAGTCGTAGTCGGCATATACATTGTTGTGTGATGGCCCATTGTTGGGTCTTTTATGTGGTTATACATACATTATTCTTATGTGGACACATTATGTTTGACATTGTTACAAATTTTCATAAGTCTGTGTTGATTGATGAGATTGTGTTTCAAACGTGTTCGTGATTGTGTGTATGTGTTGTTTGATACTGTGTTCGTGATACACCGTCGTTGTTGTAACAAATGGTGCTGCAAATTCTGCAAATGCTACAAATTCTGCAAATTCTGCAAATGCTGCAAATACAGTAATTTTTTTTTAATTTTTTTTAATATTTACGACGTTCAGCGAATGTCAGCGACGTCCAGCGACGTTATAAACGTTGCTAAGTACGTCGCTAACTTTAATGAGTACCGTCGCTAATCGTCACTAAACGTCGCTACACTGACGTCGCTCAACGTCGCTATAGCGTCGCTAAACGTCGGTAATATAGTGACGTAAAAAAGTCGCAGAACGTCGCCATTTGGCTCTAAAGCCAGGTCAGCATCGATGCATGTCAAGTCGCTCAACGTCGCTAGTTTACGTCGGTAAATTATGACGTTTTACGTCGCTGGCAGTCGCTAAATTAGCGACGTGTCCGCGTCGCTAAAGCTCGTCGCAATAGCGACGTATTGCGACGTTTTCTTGTTTAGCGACTAGGTTAATCGCGACTACTTGAAAACGTCGCTAAATACATCGCTAATAGAAATTAGCGACATATTTTCCCTATTTAGCGACGTCTTGACGCGTCGCTGATTTGACAGATTTTAGTAGTGTGCATCCCATCATCCTCGTTTCCGTAAGCAGGTCCAATGCGTACTTCCTTTGAGAAAGAACGATTCCCTCATTATCTCGAGCAATTTCAATTCCAAGGAAGTATCGAAGAGGGCCAAGATCCTTCACCTCGAACTCCTTGCCAAGCTTTCCTTTGAGTTGGGCGATCTCCAGCTCATCATCGCCTGTGATAATCATATCATCTATATATACCACAAGCATAGTGATGTGGCCTCCACTTCGTCTGAAGAAGACAGTATGATCAGCATTGATCTGCTGATATCCCATCCCTATTATTGCTCTCCTGAACCTGTCAAACCATGCTCGAGGAGACTGCTTCAGTCCATAGAGGGACTTCTTCAGTCTGCAGACCATGCCTTCTGTCTGTTTGGTGTCGAATCCTGGTGGTATCTCTATGTACACCTCCTCCAATAGATCTCCATGAAGAAATGCATTCTTCACATCCAGTTGGCGTAGCTTCCACCCTCCATTGGCTGCCAGGGAGATCAAGGTCCTGACAGTGCTCATCTTCGCCACTGGTGCAAAGGTCTCGTCATAGTCGATATCGTATGTATGACTGTATCCTTTTGCCACCAGTCGAGCTTTATAGCGCTCAACCTGTGCATCTGGGTTCTGCTTCACAGTAAAAACTCATTTGCATCCGACTGCTCTTTTCCCTTCTGGCAGTCTTACCAGCTCCCAAATGTGGTTCTTTTCAAGAGCTCCCAACTCCTCATGTATTGCCGCTTTCCACTTTGGATCGTTCTTGGCAACCTGCCAATTGTTAGGTACAGTAATACTATCCAAAGATGCTATAAATGCTCCATAAGAAGAAGAGATATGATCATAAGAAACAAACTTAGCAAGGTCCCAACCATATCTGTCAAGAGGATTTTCCACATTACTGCGAGTAGTCCTTCGTGTAGGTAGTGGTATGGAAGAAGTAGGAGGGATGATATCAC
The DNA here is from genome assembly GCA_029216955.1 of Iris pallida. Lineage (NCBI taxonomy): Eukaryota > Viridiplantae > Streptophyta > Magnoliopsida > Asparagales > Iridaceae > Iris > Iris pallida. The sequence continues at coordinate 13,713 of JANAVB010028668.1, forward strand.
CTGAGGAGGGTGGTGGTGTAGATGAGGAGGGTGATGGTGTCTCAGGAGTTGGGACAGACGCATGCAAGGGACTTAGCACTGGCACTGTAGGTACTGGTCCTACAGTTTACTTCTCTCTCCTGCTGTAGGTAAGTAACTCCTCCTGAGCCGTAGGCCTGATACTTCTTATCTCCTTCCCCTGTTCTGCTTCACCTTTATTTTTCTCCTCAACTGTGCCTCTATGCCATACTTCTAGATCGGTTACCACCAAGTTCTCCATCTCCCCTCTCGTCTTATACTGGTAGTATTAGGCGTGTTGTGTGAAGTTCCCTCCTAGCGGTAATATGGCTCATGCTCTCGAAAGTGGACAACCATACTAACGAACTTCTTCTTCTCTACTGGACTCCAGCACACATATCCCTTCTGAGTCGCTGAGTAGCCTACGAAGATGCACTTGACTGCTCTGGGGTCAAGTTTCCCAACTGATGGTCTGTTGTCTTTCACAAAGCACACACACCCGAACACCTTTAGTGGAAGTATCCCACTATTATTGTCTTATAATACTTCGCATAGGAAATTCCATCCCAGGACTTTTGAAGGCATCATGTTGATAAGTTGAGATGCTGTCAATACTGCATGTCCCCATAGATTTTATGGGACATTCATGTCGATCATCATACTTCTTGCGGTCTCTAGAAGGTGTCGATTCTTCCTTTCTGCTACTCCATTTTGTACTGGTGTGTATGCACAGCCGGTCTGGTGCTGTATTCCGTGTGCTGACAGGTACTCTGCAAGTGTCCTGTTGGTATACTCCGTTCCATTGTCAGACCTCAGTACCTTCACTACTGTATTGTACTGAGTCTGGACATGTTTATGGAAGTTCCGAAAGCAAGCAAATACTTCACTCTTATTTTTCTTTAAAGACAGCCAGGAGACACGAGATGCACAATCAATAAAGGAGACAAAGTACTTATATCCATTCATAGTGTTAGTAGCACATGGACCCCAAACATCAGAATGTACTACCTCAAAAACAAGAGAACTCTTATGACCAGTACCAACATATGAGCTTCTAGTAAGCTTTTCTAACTCGCATGCATCACATACTAATTTTTGTTTATTTGATTTTGTATACATCTCTGGATACAACTTACTTAGAGTATCAAAAAAAGAATGTTCCATCCTCCTATGATGAATATCAAAGTATCTTCAGTCCTCTGCTGCAGCTCTCCCATTCCAGCCTTCTCTGCCATAGATATCAATACTGAGTCCAGTCCTTCCCGATCTAGGTACTACAGTCCCTTATGCCAGGTGCCAGTCCCAAGTCTTCGTCCCGTCCCTTTCTCCTGGAAGATCACCTTAGGAATATCAAAAGAAATAATGCATTTTAGTTGGAGAATTATAGAACTAATAGACAAGAGATTAACTGGAAAGGATGGAGCATGTAACACATTGGAAAATCTTATTGAACCTATACAATTAACAGTACCCTTACCGACCACTGGTTGGAAAGTGCCATCTGTAGTCTGAATGGTGTCTACTGGTGCTAGGTGAGTGTATGAAGAAAACTCACTAGCGTTCCCGGTCACATGCCGAGATGCTCCTGAGTCGATAATCCAATCTGACGTTTTAAGGGAAGACATAGATGCAAGAGCGAGTGACTCGTTAGTACCTTCTGATGGGTGAGCATACATACCAGCGTTGCCTTCGAAGAATGGGGTGGATGTCTCCTCTGCTCCGCTCCTCATGTCTCCTTCGGTCGACGCTCTCTGCTTTCTCTCCAGCAGGTCCAGCAATGTCTGATCCTCCTCAGTAAAAGTGCCACCAGCTCCTCCATTCCCTTCTGCCACCAGCAAGTTTGCCCGATAGCCTCCTCGGCCACCTCATCGGCCTCCTCGACCATGTCCACGTCCAATATATTCTCGTCCTCGTCCTCGTCCACCACCTGAGTCTCCCTCCTTAGGTGGTTTGGTACAAGCATATCGATGATGGCCCGTCTCCCCGCAGTTGTAGTACTATCGATTGTGTTGCCAGAGCTCTCTCTTGGATCCTGTGTCGCCCGAGCTAGCAGCTGCTAGTGCTAACTTTGCTTCGGAGGGACCACATGTCCCTGTCTGTAGTCTAATCCATGTCTCCTCCTGGATCATGGCTGAGATAGCCTCCTCAAGACTAGGGATCTCTGGTTGGGCGAGGAGTAAGGTTGTCCTCTGTGTAAATATGGCAGTCAGCCCTTTGAGGAATTTTATCGTCCTCTCCTGCAGACACACATGTCTCTCCTTGCACTTCGAGTCCCCGCAGCTTGTCCGATTCGAGAAGTGATCATAATCTAGCCAAAGATGCTCCAACTCCGTAGCGTACTCCTGCACCGTCTTCTCCCCTTGTACGGTGTCATCGATCTCCCCTTTTATCTGGAAGATCCGTAGGTTGTTTCCTACGCCATCATAGGTTCTCCTCAACTTCTCCCATACGTCTTTCACCATCTCAATGCCATCTACTGTGGAAGCAATAGACTGGACTAAGGAATTGAGAAGCTAGATGTAAATCACCATATGAGTGGATTTTCACTCGTCGCGTCCTGTCGAGCCCTCTTCCGGCTCTGTCTTCTCGCCCGTCAAGAATCCCTCCAGGTTCTTTCCTGTAAGGGTTCTTCTCACCCGCCGTGACCAACTCAGATAGGTGGCTGGTCCATCCAACTTCAGATCGATGAAGGGTAGTTCCAACTTTGGCGGCGCTCGTGTCGTACTATCACCAGCCGACACCTTTATCAACTTCATCAACGTCGCCATATCGTCAGCATCCAGCTTCTTGAGGATCGCCTCCATCAATGCTTCTTCTCGATCACATCACACTTGCTCTACGACTCACGCTTGTCCTCGTCGTCCTCTCCTAAATCCGAATATTTTTGGTTTCATCGGATCTAGGCATCATCGGTATCTCCTTGAGAATCTCATATGAGAGAAAATCTTCAAAAACGATTTTAGGCTTCTCTACACTGTAGGTGCTACAGATGAAATAAATCTCAAGTTTAGGCTTACCTACACCGTAGGTGCCATAGATGAGATAAATCTCAAGTTTAGGCTTACCTACACAGTAGGAGTCCTAAAAGTGGTATGCACGAAGGCACCCACGGCAGCAGCAGCGATAGTAGCAGTCGTAGCAGCGGTACAGCCGCAGCGGCGGCTGCAGCGGCAGCGGCACAGCAGTGGCAGCGGCACAGCCGCAGCGGCAACGGCTCAGCAGCGGCTGCAGCAACAGCGAGAGCAGCGGTGTAGTAGCTGCAGTGGCAGCGACAGCGGCGGTGTGGGGGGAGGGGGAAAAGGGAGGGCGAGGTTAGGGGTAGGATTTGTGTGGAAAAGGTGGCTCTGACGGTTTTCTAAGCAAGTTTAGGCTCTGATACCATGTAGAGATTTTAAGTGATTGATTATTTTTGGAACAGAGACTACATATATATAGGAGAGGCTAGCCTCCTCTCCTATCATTCTAGGCAATGTGGGACTAAAGCCCAATAACACTTAACACATATATCAACAAATATGAAGGTGTCTTTGGCTATGGGAGTTGCTCAGATCCTCTTGTGGGCAGCTTGGGCTGTTGTAACTCATCACCTATCAAGGTTCAAGCTGTTGACTGTTCTCATCGGGGGTTCCCTTGGATTGCTTCTAGACTATTATGTCTTCCCTCCTTACAAGGGGATATTTTGATCGAAGATGAGCTAGTAGAAAGGATGGTCCTTTTAGAACTTTCATTGTTAGCATCAAAGTCATATAAAGAACCACCCCTAGAATAAGTGATAGGGATGTCTTTTTGACTGAAAGAATCTTGGTTAGAATCATGAAGATTTCTTTGACCGATTGTGTCTTGGTCGGAAAGAAAATTTCTTTGACCGATTATTTCTCGGCTTCTTGATCTAGTATATTGGTATACTCCTTCACCGGATTCATGAATCCGATCTAAGTACTGTTGGCTGGGATTGCGGGATGCATTATGTCTTGGACGTTTTTCACCCCCAGTGCTTCGAGATGCCATGTTGACAGGAGCATAGAGTAATTCATCTTCATCCACTAGGATTGGTTCAGGAGTCTGAACATAATTAAAATGGTCAAAGACGGACCGCTTGACTGACAGACAGCAGTAATTGATAACAACTTCATGGTGGTGGTTGCAATAATGTTGTTTGTCCACCGCTGGATGGGATGGATTTACAACCTTCCGCTTCTGTATTAAGAATTTACGAAGGTCACTAACAGGACGATAAGAAGTTGCAGGAATGTAGTCCTTGACGATATTCATGACATGATTCCTGTTCTTGAGGTGTCCCGTACCTTGAGTGTATAAGGACGGGCTAAGCTGGTTAGCATAAGTCTCAGGATTTTTCACCTCAGAATTCTTCCTCTGGCGCAAGTTAGCAACTGGTGCAGGTTGCGCTTGATACATCTTGTGATTTCCCGAGGTTGACCCTAATTGACACCTGTTGATATAGGTGTGCAAGTCTTATAGAGGAGCTACTTGTGCATCTACTTGCGATACTAGCAATTTGCCTTGTCGGAATCTTGAAATACATAGGGTTGGTAGATCCTGTCCTGACCTCTTTGGAGTAGGCATAATACCCTTTTGTGTGGAAAGTTTATTCTGAATAGAACTCATCTTCCCGACAGAGATTTGGTTGTCTCTGTTAAAGAGAATATAATTCCTATCTGAATTAGCAGTACTTTCCATCCAGTCAATGACTCGAGCAGAATGAGGAAAAGCTAAAGAGCGTTTTCCTTGATTTAGTGATTTCTCACTAAACTTCTGGTTTGGTGGCAAAGAGGAAGTTACAAACAGTATTTTTTTTTTACATTGCGCTAGTGCAGAAGTATGTGCAAGTTGCGCCAGAGCACGAACATGCGCAAGTTGCGCCGGAGCAGGGACATGCGCAGGTTGTGCCAGGGAGAAAAAGGCCAAAGGGCACTTTTTTTGTTTTGTCCAGCAGTGTGTCGAGATGAAGTCTCCTTCAATTTTAGATTCGAAGAAGTAGAAGGATTAGCCAAAATGCTGTTTCCCTTAGGTTGCACCAAAGCAGTGATGGGCGCAAGTTGCGCAGAAGCAAGAACAGGTACAGGATGCGCCAGGGAAGTAAAGGCCAAAGGGCACTTTCCCTTATTTTGGACAGCAGTGTGTCGAGATAAAGTCTCCTTCGATTTTAGAATCAGAGAAGTGGAGGGATTAGCCAAAAGGCTATTTCCTTTAGGTTGCGACAAAGCAGTAATGGGCACAAGTTGCACAGAGGCAGGAGATTGAGCCGTCGAGGACTTAGGAGTCCAAACAGAGCGTGTCTTGCCCTTAACAGCGGCAACAGTGCGCTTGGCACCCCAGGATTGATCATGGCCTCGTAGGCTGTCTGGTCGACTTGAACGACCAGGGTCTTCTGCGTCTTGCTGATTGATGCAGTATCACATTGGGTTGTCACTTTCTCGTCGAAGGAGAAAGTCGTCCCCAGCAGAGTCGCCATTTTGTTTGCAAGAACAAAAAGTCTTTATTACAAACTTAGAAAAGAGTAAAAGAGTACAATTGATTTCTGGGGAAGTACAACTATAGGAATCTGATCAGAAGACGATCACTTCATCCCTTGGACGATGTGATATCGAAGACACGAGCCTTTGGAGGATGCAACAGCACTTTAGCAGAAGATTAAGATCATTCTTGATGCTTTAAAATTGATTGGAAACTCTATTTATAGAGTTCTTAAAATAACTGTTTAGCAGTTATTCTGGGTTGCACGCATTTCAGGTTGTGCGCCTCCTGTTCACTTGCGCAAACGGTTGCACTAACTGTTGTGGATGCATGGCATCACTTAATTGAGATGCGCGTGGTCGTGGGTAGTATAGTGGGCATGTTCTGCGAAGTTAGTGGCTTGCGTGCTACGTTACTCTGTTTTGAACACTATTTGATCACCTTGCACGAGCTTTATCAGGTTGCACGTGGGCGCAATGTAGCAAACTGCGCGAGAGGTTGCACCAACTGCTGTTGACACGTGGCATCGTTTGATTGAGATATGCGTGGTCGTAGGCAGTGTAGTGGGCACGCTCTGCGAAGTTGGTGGCTTGTGCGCCACGTCACCCTGCTTTAAAATATGAGTTGATCAAGTGGCGCCAACTAGCCAGGCTGCACATGGGTGCAACTCAATAACTGGTGCCTTTGACTAAGTCTTCTGTGCTGTACTGATTAATTCTTGTGCCACACAATGACTTGCACGAACCAGCTGTCAGCATTAATTACATGCTAAAAAAATCTTCTCGAGCGTCGCGTTGCACGGGATTCGAATAGATTTTTCTTAATCTCCGTGCTATCAGTTGTCAGGCAATGATGATGCCATTACAGCTTCTCGAGGAAGTGCACCACGTGGCGCTCATGCAACCTGACTCCTGCGCAACCAGATGTTAGTGCAACCTGATGCTGCGCCACTTGATGGTTTGGCACAATGTAATGATTTGGCGCCATCTGATGATCGAACACTTTAATAGGTGGCACAGCTTAATTTTTAGCCTCTACACCCTGCTGAACCAAAACTGACATAAAATCATCCTAACCGAACTCGGCCAGAGTTCTGCCCGAACTCGGTCCACCAGAATTACTCCTGGTCAGCAGCTTCTACCTATTCTTTTGGATCTGCAACGTTCAAAATTCGAACGTTAACCCTACCGAGTTCTGCCCGAACTCTGTCCTAGAAAAATCTATAAATAGAGAAGAAATTAATATTTCTATTAACTCAATCCTTCTTCATCTTCTCTATCTATTCTAAAGTCTTCCCCTATCTACAAAGTGCTTTAATCTTTCTAATCCTAAGACAACTCATATTCTTCTAAGTGCGTGCCGGTGGTTATCGATTAGGAGTATTCGAGTTGTACAAGCTTGGAGTATAAAAGCTTTCCTTCAGAAAGGTGTTGAAATTTGTTTGTAGGCTTCGGATAAAAACACGACGGTCTTAAAGTTGGCGTGTTCTTCGGAGTAAAGCACGCGGTGTAATCTTTATTCAAAATAGTGGATTAAATAGCGGGCAAGAGTTCTCGTGACTGGACTAGTCCTCTCAGAGGGAAACCAGTATAAACCTTGGTGTTTGCGTTTGGTCTTCTCTACTCATTTACTTTACGCATTTAATTACACTGCCTGCTTCATATATTTTTTGATTACTTCCATAAATATTTTAAGTGGTGATTATTATTTTGCTGCACATACTGCACTCTATTCACCCTTCTCTAGAGGTGCTCAATTGGTCCTACAATTGATATCAGAGCGGGTGCTTGTTATTAGATATTACTGCTTATACCAATTGCTCCTACAATTGGTATCAAAGCTGGTTCTCTTTATATAGGTTTTGCTGATCATACCAATTATTCCTACAATTGGTATCAGAGCAAGGACTCTATTATTTGGCTTAACATCCTTAGAGTAGATCCTTATTAGTTATATTCTTATATAACACTCTAGAGAGTTTGCATATGGCAGCCGTGAAACCAATATTCACAGGTGAAGGGCAGTTTACAAATAGACCTCCACTATTTGATGGAATGAACTATACTTCTTGGAAGATACGGATGAGCTTCTACCTGAAGTCTCTAGACTTATGGTCAATTGTTTGCAATGGCTACAAAAAGCCTACTATAACCTCTATTCTTACTTCCTCTATTATTAACAAGCCTTATTATAGTTACACAGAGTAAGAGAAAAAATTAGCTAGCCTTGATGCAAAAGCAATGCATGCTTTCTATTGTGTTGTAGACTTTAATGTATTCAATCTTATTACTACTTGCACAATAACTCATAAAATTTAGAAACTTCTTGAAGCTACTTATGAGTGCAGGTACGAAAGCAAAGCTAGCAACTCTAGAAAGAAGGATAGTCCTCATAATGATGCAAATGTGTGCATGATGGCAACGAGATTTAAGGTACAACATAATCCCTTATATGAAGAAGAGATTGTATGCCACAATTGCAGAAGATCAGGCCACATCATGTAATATTGCCCTACTACTACTAAAGAGGAGAATCACTACGAACGACCAAATGAAGGAAGGTCGTCTGCTACCATGAGTATATGGTGTGAAAGTGAAGCAAGCGATTCCGAAGAAGAAGAGAAACCTCGTCAAGATGCAAATATATGCGCAATGGCATTATCTAACGAGGTACAAAGTAATACTCTTTACGAAGAGAGTGAATTTTCTTATGATGAACTTTCTGATGCTTTCAGTGATCCTCTAAAAAAACACAAGAAAGTTCTAGATAAGTATAAGCAAGCTAGAAAGGATGTTCTATCCTATAAGCATGAGAATGAAAAGCTTACTTGCTTATTGAATGATACTAAAAAATACTTCTACTTCTGATAATTCTACTGAGATTTTCACACTTGAGTTTAGATTGCATGAGGCACTTGATTGCATTGAGAAAAGTACTCAAGGAAATGCTAAACTTAAGGAGGAATTAGAAACAGAAAAACAGAGGTATTCTATTGCTTCATATAGAATTGATGCTCTTTCTACTAAATATGATGAGATCTGTGCTAACTCTAAAAAGTTAGAGATTAGACTGAAAAAGCAGATAGTACAACATATGACTCAGTCTAACACAGGATACGTGACACATCATAAAGTCACACACGACAGATCATTTACAAAGGAAGCAAGCAAAGCTAAAGCTTCACGTAACCATGCCTTTCATTACAAGTATCCACGCACATCATATCACACCACTACACGTTCTCATACTGCTCCATATAGCAATAATGTTAATACTTTCTGTCATTTTTGCTGTATGAATGGACACATTTCTAATCGTTGTCAGATTAGAAAGCTAGAGTTGATATGAACTTGTGCAAATGGGTTCCAAAAGCTAACAAATGTGGATCCAAGTTTTGGATACCAAAGTCTTTACCTCTTGATGCAGGTGAAGCTTCTCGTATCAAATAGAACCATGAAACATGTTGGTAATTGCAAAGCTACAAAGGTCATCTTCCAAGCAACTGCACCAACTTAAGTGTGGTCACTAGAAACACTTTGGTAACATGCTAAACTATTCTTTGTAAATGGCTAAATTCTTAGAATCTTGCATGTGATTAACTAATAGCTTGCTACTAGCTCTCAAATAGTTGTTTTATCTTTTTAATTGTGATGTTGAGAGAAGATGTTTATTTTATATATGACCATATATATGGATATTTATTTACGAGCCACATCTTTTTGTGAGTTATCTTGATATGTTTATTAGTGCACACTTATACTATATAGTACACTATGAAAACTTTTTTAAAGACTAATTTTTAGTGTCTTAATCTTGATGATCATTCTTTGTTTATTCTTTGGGTATTTAATTGTCTTATATTTAGGGATTCTGGATTTCGATGTTGTTTGATGATACGTCATACATTCCTTTAAATCTATGTCCTTAAAAATAAAGATCATTTTGGGTACAAGCTGAAAGGGTCCTACTGTCATACAAATATAAATAGCCTGAAGCGATATGGTGTACTAGTCTTCAGACTATCGCTAGCTAGGAATCGGTCCCTACAACTAATCCGAAGTGATCAATACTTTATAGACTTAAGATTTATTAAGGTCTACTTGCAGCTAGTATCTAGTTCTGGATCCAAGGTACTGAACCCAGTCTCCTAGGTTCCAGAATACATCAGCGTATCTAGGTCCTACAATTTTACAAATGTTATATATTTTATTGTTACCGAATAATTTTGTAGCACATATGAATAAATATAATTGATAGATCTTATGCTTATAGCTACAAATGATTTGAATTATTTTTTTGTCTTTCGATTCCAGTGGATACACTTATATCGTCATAATATTTTGTATTCTTTAAATCGAACTATAATCTTGGATTGATTGATCTTAATTTTATGCAAAGAGATATGAATTGTATCTTTAGATTTGGACTTTCATTATGTGGACAATATTATCTTTTTATATTTTCACAAACGGTAACCTATGATGATCTATCTTGTCTATTGTGAGATACTATTGCATAGATCAATTTATGTCGTCTTTTTTATTCATCGTATTTTATTTTATATATGCTAAACTGAACCCTTTTTTTTTATTGTTCCATCATAAGTGTTCATTTAATGCATATTATCTCTTTTGTCTAAAGATGATTGTTTTTAATATTCATGATACTCGTTTTTATTAAGCTTTTATTATTCTCTTCTTATCCAAGTTACTGTCTATAGCAGTAATTCTTTGCGGAGGAGAAGTCAGGCAAACTAAATTTCTCTCTCTCAAAGCGTTTCTTTTCTTTAACCCTACGGTTATCAGATGGACACCATGCTAAGGTTTTAAAAGGGAAGAAATGAACTTTGATAAGAAGACCTAATAATTTTTATAAATTAGTTTCCTACTTTTTGAAATATTTTCTCTGGAATTTTAAATATGCCAATACTATTAATTTGGATATACCCATGTAAAAGGGGAGCAACTAATTGTTTCAAATCAATTATTCCCCTAACATACCATGTCTAGAATACTATTTATTTGGGCAGTTATCTAGTCCTTTTTTCAAAATGGTCTATTTGTGATTTATGGATTCTTTTATTGAAGTTGTGTTTGTGATATAAGAATTCGAATCGTCAGCTATCAGTCTGAAGACTAAACAGACGCATTAGAACATTTTATTAAGACAACTTTTCATAATATATTCAGTATTTCAAAAATTTTGATTTCTCTTTGATTGAATCTGTCCGTTATTCGCATTAAGACAGTTTTCAAAAATTATTTACTGTATTGAAATCATTTTTTAGTATATATTTTTCATTAGAGACATATTTTGTTTGTTCATCGTTAGGCGTTTATTTATTGGATTTTTTTTTTACTTGCTAAAGATGATATTTGTTTCAAATTTGGAACTTTATATGCATTTGATCAAAGGAAAGAAAATGCATATCTTGGATACTCCTTAGATCTTGTGATTATTAATTTTATCTATTTTTTGCATATAAATTACTTTGGAACTAGATACATATTTTAAGGGGGAGCAAATTATTCGTCTCAATTCTTTTATGCCCTTAATATGTAGTATACCTAGTTCATCATGGACATATATGCTTTTACTTAAACTATCTTGTTGATTTGTTCATGATGTTTTGATTTTAGTAAGTTTATGAGAGAATAAATGTTTTATTATTATTTATTTATTTTTAACTCTCTTATTTATTTGAGTTTCTAAAGGTTATCTTGCCAAATATATTTAATTATCCTTATTTGATTTTATTCTTGAGTTTAAATTAATTTTGGCATTTCTTATTGAGATTTTATCTCAAAGTTTATGATTATCTATATTTAGACTGATCATACTTACGGGGGTGCATTCAAGTCGACTGAATATCTCCTTCTCAAGTATTTTGTTTCATCACCTTCATGTTTATCTAATGGATATACATATATCATGCTAAACTAATTGAATTCAAATGCATGAACTTTGGTATAGATTTTGTATAGATTCTAGTATATCTGTTTTGATTTCTTTTCAATGATTATATTCTGTATGGAAGTGATTCACTATTTTGTATGGGCAAAGTGTGAATCATATTTTTTTGTGATCATTGTTAAAAGTCTTATTATTTCTTCTAAATATTATGTATCTAGTATTTTATATTGGTATAATAATTCTGCGAATTTTTAATCTTCATAGATTATTTATGACCAATGATTGATTTCTTCTATATTGGTATCTATCTTTTATTACAATCCTTTATTGGTTTCCTTCAAAACTATAGTTTTATTCTTATATCGTGTTTTGAATGGTTTGTTTCAAATTTCTACCCTGATTATTGTTCATGATTATTTCTATCTTCCTTCTGTTATGATTAATTTTATTTTATATATTACGGTGGAGCTTATTTTTGATCATGTCAACGGAGGAGAAATAAGTTTAAGTTAGCACACAATCTTCTAGTAATATGTGTTTATTGGTGATACATGCATCTATCGTATCTGTCTTAAATTTAACCGATTTGCCATAATCAAAAGGGGATATTGTAAGCCCAATAAATATCATGTTTTTGAATATGGTAATCAGTTAAGTTTAACATAATGATGTCACTAATATTCATATATTCACTATCATATTGCTACTTAAACTTAGCATTGTCCTACTGCTCACTAAATGTTATCTTATTATTATACTATGATACTGCTTTATTCGTTTAACATGTACTTGTAGACATGCAGTAAGCATGATCAAGCATGATCAAACCAGTACATATACGATGAAAAATTGATGACGGGCCAAAGACGCGTTAAATCAGAAAATTTCTTTGAACCACCCAGCGACCTATCCGGGGCCTCATCGGGGTTCCGCTGCCCGGTCAGCGGACAAGGGTCGGGGGGCAGCGCCTCTCGCAGGGGTTCGGGGGCGAATGTCATGCCCCGATCCCGCAGAGTCCTTTCGTCCTCGCTTCAGACTCTGTGAGACCGTTCGTCCTCGCTTGGACGTGATGTTGTGCAAGCCTAAGTTGCGCTTGCACAAAGCCAAGACCTGTACAATTAAAAAATAGACAAGACAGACAATACGTAGCGAATATATTACAGATAATTGAAGCAGTGGACATATTGTAGAATAATATTGAACAACATGGTAACATGAACAAATCTCTTTATTGATATTCCTTTGAACAGATTACAAGCTCTCAATTCTCTCTGATACAATACTTATATTTTCTCAGAAACGTTACAGATGACAATGATCCCGTTCCATACATTACATCCCTTTATATACAAAAACAACTCTTTGCAACAGATGTCCATCTCTTGGCATCTTTCTGATTTTTTGTTAGCAAGCAACAATTCTCTTCTTAGCACAGATTTGTTTCCTTGTTCTTAGCATAGCAACATGTGAAATCTCTTATAAGCATACACAATGATTACCGTCTTGTTATTAGCAAAAGCATTCATTCAAAAACTCAGATTCTTATTAGGACGTAAGCGAATCATAAAATGAGTCTTTGTCCACTCACCAGATTAATCGTCTTCTGTTACAGAGCCAGCAATCCGATCTCTCTGTTTATCTAGTGCTTTTACGGAGCGGGGCACTACATAATTACCCACCGAGAAGAATTTCCTCGAATCTTAAGGAGAAACTTACGATATCCATAGCAGCGATAGTCCTCATAATCTCAATCCAGATCATATCAAAATTCATGTTCAATTCTCAATCTCATTGTCTGCATGCTAAGAAGAAGAATTATTGCTTGCTAACAAGAAATCAGAAGAGATGCCAAGAGATAGATAGCATGCTTTATATCATATATACGTAAGTTGTGCTAACCTGTTTTGCGTAGGGATGACTGTCGGCGATGGGTAAGATGGTTATGAAATATTCTACTGCCATATTTCTTATGAATTGTTACAAATAACCTAGACAACTAGAAAGATTACTAGTAAATATGTAGCTACATGTTGACTTAGTGCAGATATTTGTGAATTTTGGCAAAATTCGCTCGCCAGTACCTGATGTGTGCTGACCCACGTTGTGGACATCCTTTTCAGAAAACAAGGAGACATGGGATTTCAAGTGAGGCACTAAAGCTCGTTCCCAGTAGAGCTTATGGATTGCCTCGAAGCTACTTTACATTTCCAGTCAAGTCGTAAGTTTTCCTTTCAGTTGAAGGTGTTTTTACATTTCAAGCATGTAAAAGGGATATAATGTATGGCATTGCGACTATTTACAAAAGAGAGTTGTAAAAGAGAATTTTGTAGCCAAGAAGGCACTACAGCGAAGCCCCCAAAAGGTATTAGATTTCCAGATCTATTTATCTTTGGACGACTGCCGTCAAAGAAAAATGACATTTTCAAGTCTGCTCAAAGACGTCATCAAAAGGGCTATTGGTTTTTTTCTAATTTATTTTGTATTTTCTATTTATTGAGTCTAGATAATTTGTGAGTCGGGATCACTGAAATTTAGTAGACCACTCTCACAAACCCTTTAGACCCAAACCAAATCCTAAACCCTTGCTTATGTAAAAACCCTGCTGAACCAAAACTAACTTGAAATCAGCCTAACGAACTTGGCCAGAGTTCTACCTGAACTTGGACCGAACTCGGTCCACCAGAATTACTCCTGGTTAGCAGCTTCTACCTATTCTTTTGGATCTGCAATGTTCAAAATTCGAACGTTAACCCTACCGAGTTCTGCCCGAACTCAGTCCTAGACAAATCTATAAATAGAGGAAACAAATTCATTTCTATTAACTCAATCCTTCTTCACTCTATATATTCTAAAGCCTTCCTATCTACAAAAAGCTTTAATCTTTCTATTCCCAAGACAACTCCTATTCTTCTAAGTGTCGTGGTTTTCGATTAGGAGTATTCGAGTTGTACAAGCTTGGAGTATAAAAGCTTTCCTTCAGAAAAGTGTTGAAGTTTGGTCATAGACTTCGGATAAAAACATGACGGTGTTAAAGTTGGTGTTCTTCGGAGTAAAGTATGCGGTGTAATCTCTATTCAAAATAGTAGATTAAATAGCGGGCAAGAGTTCTCGCGATGGACTAGTCCTCTCAGAGGGAAACCAGTATAAACCTTGGTGTTTGCGTTTGCTCTTCTCTACTCATTACTTTACGCATTTAATTACACTGTCTGCTTCATATATGTTTGATTACTGCCATAAATATCTTTAAGTGGTGATTATTATTCCGCTATATCACTGCACTCTATTCACCCCCTCTAGAGATGCTCAATTGGTCCTACAACAGCCACCGTCTGCCTCACGCCCAAGCCAACACCACCACTATTGCTGCCATACCACCACTCGCTTCTCCTCCTGGCTACCTCCCCTCACGTCTACCGTACCGCTAGAACAACTACCATCCTGCTAACAACACCACCACCACAATCACCAACACTCCCATCAGCCTGCAACACCCATCACACCACTCCGCCCTTCACCGCCCCCCCACCATACTCTATGCCATCGGCCAACCACCCCATCGTCACCAATCACACGATCACCATTGCCATCACAGAGAAGAAACATAAAAAGGGAAACAATGCTCACATGACGCCTCGCCTCTGACGCTGCTCGAATTGGGCCACACGCGGATGGGCATCCCTGTGGCATCGTCGATCAGTACTGTCCCCTTGCCCGGCCAGATCTGGCCCTCTACTTGTCTCCGCGCCTGGGCCGTACCTGCAGATGCCGTTTCTCACCTGCCCCATTTCTGGCCAAGATCCGGCCGTACCTCCATCGACAACCAGATCTGAGCTTCTCCCTTGAAGACCCGGCCGACGTCGTGTGTGCCGACGACTGCCTAGCTAGTGCGCTCTACGCCTTGACGTCGGCGAACCCGGGCGACAGCTCTTCCAGATCGACCCGTCTTCTCCTACCGCGTCCCGTTGTCGCTCCGCCCGGCGCTACCCCAGCCCTGGCACCCGCCGACGAGCCACGCTGTTGTGAGAGTTCCCTCCTCGTCTGCTTCTTCCTCTTTCGCTTCTTTTTCGTCTTCTGTGCTAATTTTTTTCTCCAAAGAGAGGGAGTATTGGGGGGGAGGGATTGGGTGATATAGGCTATTGGGCCGGGTCTGTGCCATAGGCCAGCCCGAGCCAATAGTGTTAAAGAGGAAAAAAAGGAAAAAAAAAATATAAATATTTCTATGGGTTGAGCCCAATGTTTTTTAAAAAAGAAAAAAAATCGTTCATGAAGTTTGGTTTTGTGCTGTGAGTTTGATTGGGTTGGGCCCATGATTAGGTTTGATTTGGAAGTTGTGGGCTGAGCCAGTGAATAGTTAATAGGTTTTTATGTGTTAACTAATTATTTAGACTTTTTGGATTGGCTAATATATATTGGGCTTCCTTATTCTTTTAGAAAAAAAATATATTTTTGTTTGGGCCGGGGCTGGGCACTGCCTAGATTTAATAAATTCATATATTTTTTATAAGAGTTTACGTATATTAGTAATGGGTTGGTTTGGTATACAAACAGTTGATATGGG
>JANAVB010028669.1:0-64769 GCA_029216955.1 Iris pallida
ACCAGGTTTGACTAAGGTTGACTTTGACCTAGAAGGACTTGGAAGCATGTAGAATTGCATTGTAGCCCTTTCTTATGATATGTTAGACCATGTTGTGACTTGTGGTTACTTTAAATAGGTTTACATCACTCCAATTCAGTTACACATCCTCATCAGCATTTCAGATTGTCAGACGAGTACATTTTCTGACCGTTTCATTCTTGCTTGGATATATTTACTTGTTATAGACTAGTTTACTTGTTGATGTCACGATATTATCACGGATTAGTACTATATGGATCTCTTCATGCGATATTATCCCCTCGGATACATCGGGTATATTGTGCTCATACTTTACCATGTGCATTATCTACTCATTGTATTCGTACTTATTCATATATACTTATGTGACATTCATGTACACTCATGATCATGTAAGCCTTCATGTATAACCCAGCGTGCATGTGGACTAGCTATCCATGTGAACACTACTTTCATGTGCAATAACATAACCTGGACAGTACTGATTGGGGCAGGAGGAGTATTTATTTGGTTATGTTATCTATACCCTTTTTATATGCAACTCCAAACTAGATTCAAGTCATGTATAACCTAAGTCAGTTTACATAACCAGATTGTGCTCTACACCACGTAGTTAGTTCAGATCTCTTATTATATCATTTATATCTATTTCCATATATCATGCTCTCTTTTACAGTCTCATTTCTTTATCAGCAGTTCATGTATACTATTTTATAGCTTGTTTTTTTTCATGTTATGAACTGCGTGAGAGATATGTATTCGTTCCTGTCCTGACAGAACCTGTTGAAATATTACAGATGATGAGGATTGCTGCGACACTTACTATGGAGCAGGCCTAGTTAACACAGGTGACCTGGACCCTCAGCAGGATCCTGTAGTCGCTGGGGACTTACTATGAGTTAGATTAGACTGATATTATTACCTAGTTATGAGACATGGTGATTGTATTGAGATTTTATTATGGTGTGGTTTACACGGGGATTATTCTTCATATTGTGACTCTCTGTTGTGATTATCTTTCTTCAATTCCATCTTAGTTATTATGATTGAGTTGTACCATATATATATATTATTCTTCAATTGAAGCATATTCTAGATTGTGTTAGATGTTGGACCTAGGACAGCGATCTACCGCCAATACTGCGACGTAGGCTGGACGTACCCATGTCTCATGCCCTCACACTGGGTGCGGGTCGTGACACGTTTTTAGTGGTGGCCCATGCAGGTCCTTCTCAGTCGCAACTAGTGCGATTTCGTAGTGGTACTCGAACTAGAGTATCACTACAGCCTGTAGTAGGATATAGGATATAAGTTAAGTACTCAATCACATTAGGAAAACTCTTATCTAATTCTTGTTGTTCATTGTCTTCTTTTGAAAACAAACTGTCCTCCTTTGATTATATCGCTTCTTTTTCAGTAATTGATTTCTTGTTTGATCTGTCTTCATGATGCTAGAGACACGATCTCAATGCTCTGGCCTTAGGGATACCGCTGAGAGGTCTGCTACTTCTTGCCCGACTCAGCAGGACCTAGGGACCACAATATCTTTTATTCCATCTCGGGTGGGCCCGTATAAAACTTTTTGTGGTGCTCCTCTACCGGTTTCGAGGACTACCCCAGGAGTGTAGGGGATGCTACCACCATCGCTCCAGGGGACAGTTGATGTGGCACAGTTCTTTGCCTTCATGCAGCAAATGATGGAGACTCAGCGATGCAAGGCGGAGGATATGAGGCAGGGCATTGACAATGCCCATCAGTTAGCAATAGTGGCAGTAGAGAAGGTGGTTGCCCAACTACAGGAAGGGCAGATCTAGCCGTTCCAGTCGAGGACTCCAGGCATTCATGACTTCCAAAAGATGCGGCCGTGAGACTTCAAGGGTACCGAGGGTATCCTATATATCGACGACTGGATCGAGCATATAGAGGAGATCTTTCATTTTGCGGAGATACCAGCTAGGCTCCAGGTGGAAGCCGCAGAGCAGTCAGATGTAGGACCTTGCCCGCACTTGGTACCAGACCGACCCAGGTTGGTACAGCGAGGCAAACTTGGAAGGCTTTCAAAAAGCTTTTCAAGGAGAAGTTCTTCCCCGACACGGCACTTGGCGCTTTGAAGACGCAGTTCGAGAACCTGGTTCAGGGGAACCAGACAGTAGAGGAGTACGCCGGCGAGTTCTGTCATCTGGCAGATTTGTGGACGGCCTTAGTGAGACAGCGAAGGCGAGGAGATTCATAAAGGGCTTGGTTAAGGAAGTTAAGTCCTTGACCAAGAGCAACAGGAACGCTACTTTTGAGGAGATTTTGATGGTAGCTATGGCAGCAGAAAATGATCTGGAACTGAAGACGAATAGAGGTCGTGATTCACATGGAGCAGTGGTAGTGGGGGCCCGGCCAAGAGGCCTCATTATCAGCAACAGCAGCATCAGCAGAAGCCATTTCAGCAGAAGCAGTTTCAGCATGCACCGAGATAGCAGCAGACCATTAGTTGTACCTTCTGCAAGAAGCCAGGACATGTATGAAACGAGTACAGAAAGAGGCTCGACAAGTGCCTACTTTGTGGTACAGCAGAGCATCAGTTGAGGGATTATCCCATTGCTGTGGGATGAACAGCTCATGGAGCAGGAGCCAAGGCTTCGGTAGTACAACAGAAATGACCATTGCCGACCCAGCAGCAGAAGTTTATTCAGCACCAGTAACAGGCCAGAGGAGGCCAGCAGGGGTGATCTTCCGCCATAGCAGCTGAGGAGTCCGAGCTAGTAGGAGATCTTATAACAGGTTCTGTTCTTATCGACTATTTTTTCGTATTAGTATTATTTGATTCAGGGTGCTTCCCATAGCTTCGTGTCTGTATCTTTTGCTGTTAGACACCAGCTTTCTTCTGAACCATTGCCTAGGACTTGTAAGATCACGACTGGGGGTGGTATTATCCTCGTCCGTGATATTTGCAAGGATCGGAGAGTAGTTTTGGTGGGCCAAGAATTGGATGTGAGTCTGCTCGTAATGCCATTACCGAACTACGTATATTCGGTATAGATTGGTTGAGCAGGCACCTTGCTAGTATAGATTGTCGAGGTGGTAGAATTTTTTTCAGAGTGCCAGGAGAGCCAGAGTTCGAGTTCACCAGGCGGAAGGCAAAGCAGAGCAGCAAAGTTTTCTACGAAGTTTCAGCAGAGGAGCAGAGCGTGCCATATCTATTGATAGCTGAGTTTATGGATATATTTTCGGAGGAGTTGTCAGGGTTACCTCCGAACAGAGATGTGGATTTCTCTATAGACTTGGTGCCCGACGTAGAGCCGATATCTCAGCACGTCAATAGAGTGAACAACAGCGAGCTTGTGGAGTTGAAGAAGCAGGTGGATGAGTTACAGGACAAAGGCTTCATCCGATCGAGTTCTTCACCGTGGGGTGTGCCAGTACTCTTTGTACCGAAAAAGGATGGGTCGGTATGGATGTTTATCGACTACAGGGCACTCAACAATCTCACGATCAAGAACAAGTACCCGCTGCCGAAGATCGATGATTTGTTCGATCTGTTGAGCGGAGCGAAGGTATTCTGTAATGCCCGTAGTTCGTATTACATATTTTGGTATATGTATACAGAATTTCGACCCATAATTAGACTTGTCTTGCTTAGCTTAATCCTGGTTTAATCTTGCCTTAGTTTATTTTGGGTTCATCCTGGATCGACTTGTCTTGACTGGCTAGTCTTGGGTTTTGCATTGGTATGGATTAGTTAGCATTTCCTGGTTCATGTGGTTTATCCTGGCCTTGGCCTGTATTAGGTTTGGTTGGGTTCGGCTTGGTTTGGCTCGGTTTGGGTTGATATGTAAACCCCTAACTACCACTATCCCTCATTTTTTAATCCAACCACCATTCTCTCTCTTCATTCATTACTCATTTACTCCTCTTCTCTTCTTCTTTCTTATCTCCTTCTCCACCCACACCATCGTAGGCAAGTGTAACTTGCTATCACTAGAGAACACCATGCTTTTATGGATCATTTAGCTTCTTTGCCTGATTTTAAACTACTTTAGAACTTGGCTTTTTTTATTTTGATACATAGATTTTTGTAGATCTAGGTTTTAGCATTCTTTCATTTTCATGGTTTTGATCTACTAAACTGGCTTATTTTTTGAAAACTAAGAGTTCTATGTAGAAGGCATTCTGATGTTACGCATGTTTGGTTTTGGAATGGTTGGATTTCATCGAATCTTGACCGAGATGGGGCATTCTTGAGCACTTGAGCTTTTACGCCTGCTTGTACCGGCCTTGGGAAGAAGATGAAGTCCTATGCACACGTTCCTACGTGTTAGTGTAGCTTTTAGTTTACGCCTACGTTTTACGTACCAGCGTGTTATTTACCCCCCTTTTAACGCATATGTTTTACGTGCCCGCGTATTATTTACCCCTTTACGCACACGCATTTGCGTGCCAGCGAAATAGCTTCTACGCCGAGTTCACTTGAACTCTACGCAGGGGCCTTTCCTCTCGCGTAGACTCGCGCTTGCGTGTTCTCCTGCCGTGTAGAGTCTTGCTAGCGTAGAGTGCCCCGTGCGTAGAGCCTCGCTCGCGTAGACTCTCCCTCGCTCGCGTAGAGCCTTGCTTTCGTAGAGCTTCACTTGGGTGCTCGTGCGCGTAAAGTTCCGCTTGTATAGGGTTCTTGCTATACGTAGAGCCTTGCCCGCGTAGAGTTCCCTCTCGCGTAGGGCTCCCGCTCGCATAGAAGAGGTCTTTCCTTGGTCTTGATCATGCATAACCTTGCTCGCATAGAGCTATCTAACAACGTGCCTTGCTCGCGTAAAGCCATTTTTACGCTCATGGCCTCATAGCCTAGCGTAGTTTCACTCGCGTAGAGGCTTGAGCTATATGCGCACCCGTATGTTTTATGGTTATTGCACCCCTTGTCACGGACTTGATAACTTGAATTGCTTGACATGACTGGACAGATAATTGTACAAGGCCTGGTATGACAAGTAATTGACATGACAAGACATGACATGACTTGACAAGACATGACAAGCAAGCCTGATGGAAACTATTGAATGCTTGCGACGGCTAGCATGACATGACAAGAATGAATGGCCTGGACACCATAGACAATTGTGTTTGTACAAGTGAACCAGTACTGTCTTGTATCATGTCTAGGACAGGGACCCCTAAGTACCAAGGTCAGGGGTACCTACTAAAATTGACTAAGGCTAATAACTAGAATAACCCAGTAGTCATAAAGGAATTTCCCAGCTACAGGCAATCCCGTTATCTGGGCGTGCAAGTGGACTTGTAGCCTGCCGATGAGTAGGGCACATTTCTGGCACACTGTCATGTGTTGCACCCTTCATGAACGGATATTCGACTTGGATAACCTGGATGGTCTGCAGGGCACTACAAAAAAAGTGTCTTTTTAGGACGACACTATTAGGAACACTAGTCTAAAAAGTCCTAAAAGTATAGTTCTAGGGACGGCTATATTTTTAGTTACAAAAAGTTTTATTTTTTGTGACATAATCTAAAAATGGATCACTATTTGGGACTAATAAAAATTTTTGTTCCAAATAATTCATATTACCGTCCCAAATAGCTCGGCGGGAATACCACACATTTGACGGCTAATTGCCAAATTTTATGGAGGAAAAGTTTACCTCCACATGTCTCCATCTTGACCGTTTAGTCGGATGGCTTAATCTAGATCGTCCATCCTAAAACTTTCAGAACTTATTTCTCTGCACAAAGATACACATCGTCTCTCTCTCTTCCCTCATTCATTATACTCATCTGAACGTCGCTCAGCCTCCTCTCTTCCTCCTCCCGACTCCCTCCGTCGCTCATCTGAACGTCGCTTCTTCCGATTCCCTCTGCCGCTCCTTTCGATTCCCGCCGACATCAACGCCTCCTTTGAACTTCGAGGTATATTTGTATAAATAAATTCTTTAGGGCTTGGTGTTTTTTAAGTTTTTTTTAAATGCATCAATTTAGGTTTTATTCCTTCAATAACATGCATCGTAAGGAATTTTTTCCTTCAATTTCTTTAGGGTTGTGTTAATTTTAGCTTTTTAAATAGTTTTTAGGTATTTTTAAGGTATTCTCGGTGGGTTTATACCTAGATAATCCAAATAAAATGTTGGGAACCTGTTCCCTGAACACTAGAATGTTGGGTGCTTCGAGCGGAATTAACCATGCTCGAAGCTCTCTAATGGAGGAAATACTCAATTAACAGAAAGAAGAAGATGAAGAAGGAAGAACAAGCTAAGTAATTGTATTTCTAATTTTCAGAAATTGCAATTGTCTAAATTTCTTGATTGCATGCTCACTATAATTTATACTCTCTCCACATGACAGCTAGAGGTTGTTGACTAACAACAGTCCTGTGCCAGGAGCAAATTATCCTTAAGGATTTGTAAGGTACTGTCCCATGTACACTACACCAAAAAAGCCTTTCTGGACCAGAAAAAATCTGTTCCAAATTTTTTTTGGAACGTCTTTTTTCTGTGCCTATATTTGGGCTGCCAAATTTCTAAGAACGGTAAAAAAGCATTCCAAGGGATGGTAATTAGAACGCTTTATATGTGTGCCAGTACTGGAACACCAAACAAGTGTTCCTGATAAAGCGTTTCAGATTAATTTTTGTTACTTACTGGAACAATTTATAAGCGTGCCAGGGTTGGAACGGTAGAAAAGTGTTCCTATTTTAATAGTATTAATATAGACACATTTTATTTAAATGTTAATTTATTTTAAGTTTCAAACTGGCATATAGGTTGAATTAATATATAGATAAATATTTGAACATCCATAACATAAGTACATGCACAAAAGACAAAGTTACATATATTAATAAAGTCAAAAAGTCTTACATGAATATTTTATGTTTAATACAACTTTACAAAACTAACAACCATGGTAAAAAAATATTCGAGAGGTGTGAAAATAATTTAAGCAATTTTTTCTCATTCTCTTGCTTCCTCATAGTTATTCCGTGCCTTTTACTATTCCTTCAAGCTTTGTGATCTATCTCATTGTTGTGATGGTCATCGGGTCTGAAAAGACGAAATAGCAAAAAAAGGAGCCTTTAAGTAGTTTGTTATTTCATTTTCTTCATACTGGGATCACAAAATTTCAGCCATAGAACAGAAAACATAAAAGATATCGTGTAAAAATATATTACAAACCTGGCAATTATGACCACCGAGTTGAATTGCCCTTCCAGGACAAAGATTAAAGAGTAACAATTCAATTGGTGCCTGTGTAAGTAGAAGAAAAATTATGCTCAAATGGGATGTCCCTAATCTATCTAACCCGAAGGGAAATACAAGATCAACATAGTATAATACATGAAAAAGGAACCCCTTCATGTTATGATAAATTAAAAAAAAAAGTTGTAGCCCTGGCAGTAGTCTTTACAGGTTTATCAGAGAGTGGACCTGCCAATTAAGCAAATATATAAGAGAATTCAAGATAAGTTGAGATCACTAGGATCGATGGGAAGAACTGTTTAGAAGAAGTATTGGTAACAAAATTACAAGAACCTACCTCTTATGTTACCCACTAGAAAACTAGTTAACTCCCAACTTTGTCTTTGGCGATAACCACTGGTCTCTCCTAGTTATAGTCACAAAAAGAAAACTAGGTCATTTGTTTTGAGCATTGCCTTCACCTCTTTCTTGAGCTCTTCTAGCTTCTGCTCTGTTCATGCATTAGACTTCAGCATTCAAATTAATCATTCACTAGTTAGATAACGAAATATGCACGTGTGTATCAATTTTAATTTGCTTGATTAAGATAATTCTTTTTATAGGTATTTATTTCTAAGTTAGTCTTACCATGTTCAAATATATATATGAAGCCCTAATAGATATCTTCAGAGCTTAATCAACTCAAAATTTTCATTAACATGGTAACGAAGTACTAGCCCTTGCTTAAATAATATGTTTCCATGTATAATTCTTCATAAATTTGTTATGTTCTACATCGAGATATAAAATTGGGTAAAAAGTGAGATTAAGTTGAAGGTATTTAAATATAAATCAGTCTTGATAAATGATATGTGCCTGTGATGTAAGAGGAGACTTAGGAGAATTGGAGATGAAATAATCTTTCCAAACACTTGGACTGAAATCTACAATTGCCTGGACAACGTCCTCTGCATTAATGTGGTTGTATGTGGGAGTTCCTTTTGTAATATAGATAAACTTAATGGAAGTTCCTTTTTTAATATAGATAACCTCTTGCACCATTCATCGCCATATTAAGGCTTATTAGTTGTCAACTGGGTACTTTGACATGTGGGCTGATCTTCTACTAATTTAGCTTTCGACAAAAAGATACAATAAGCTCAAAATTTTAACATATGGCTTTATAGACCAAATCTATAATTTTGGTGTAACAAGTTGAAATCATTGGAAATGGCTTTTCCCACAGCACTGTTCAAAATTTTGATCAAAAGTTGTGAATGTTAAATAGACTTAGTGCAACTTAACCAACACTTGTGCATATTTCACCTATTGCACCACCAATACATCTTAATTAAGTCTGAAATATTCATAAGAGCTACAATAAAATAGTGCTATATTCATGTGCAGAATGGTTGGGTTCAGAACCTGCTAATGACAAATAGATATGCCTTAAATATCTACAAGTAAGATAGCAAGCCTCTATATAGACCCTCTGTTGTAACACATACTTTAAGGACTTGTGGT
This sequence comes from Iris pallida, assembly GCA_029216955.1. Taxonomy (NCBI): domain Eukaryota; kingdom Viridiplantae; phylum Streptophyta; class Magnoliopsida; order Asparagales; family Iridaceae; genus Iris; species Iris pallida. The sequence continues at coordinate 8,712 of JANAVB010028669.1, forward strand.
CAGTCCTAATGAGAAACACCCTTCCCCAAAGATATTGATTCCACTTTTTGACTCCCAGTAAGATAGCAAGCATCTCTTTCTCATATGTGGATAGGATCTTGGCTCTTCCTTTTAACCCTTGACCGAGATAGGCTATTGGTCTATCCTCCTGCATAAGAACAGCACCTATTTCATTCCCAGAAGCATCACACTCAAGTATAAACTCACTATTAAAGTCTGGCATTCTCAATACTGAAGGTTGGGTTAAAGCAGTTTTCAAGTTGTTAAAAGTCTCTTGAGCTTGTAGACTCCACTTAAAAGAGTCTTTCATGAGCAAATTTTTCAAGGGACAAGCTATGTTGCCATATCCCTTAATGAATCTAATATAATAACCTGTTAAGCCAAGAAATCCCCTAAACTCTTTGATGGTTTTAGGAGGTGGCCACTGTACCACTGCTCTAATTTTTTCCATGCAAACCTTAATTCCTTCTTCAGAAATTACGTGCCCCAAATACCCAACTTGATTCTGCATGAAAGAACACTTGCTCTTTTTGATTCTAAGATTGTTCTCCTTCAGTTTCTGAAATACTCTCCGCAAGTGCTCCCAATGTTCTTCCTTGTTCCTGTTATAGACATCGATCATGTGAACTCTCAACATCAAAATGTGTAATGATACTTGCAAATGTGTGATGGCACCATAGTACAAAGTTAGTAATAAATTTCTTAAGGTGGTCACTGTAAACAAAAATCCAGCATTAATTTCAAAGTATGTATAGACAATGGTCCTCTTCCTATCTTTCAGCCTGTCACCGTACGCCTTCCGTCAACACAAATGATTTGGCATGTAATGTAAGAAGCAGCAGGCATTCAAAGAAATGTCGCAAGAGAAGCCACATCCTTGGTCTCTCTGATGCTTCCTAGAGGAACATGAGAGATCCTTTTTGCCAGTTCACTCTCGTCCATCACAAACTGTTGAAAGCAACAAAATCATATATACTAGAGAACTTGGTTGGTACATTAACAATTTTTACCGTTTCTCCTTCAAAAGCTCATAACAGTTTCTCCAGTTATGGAGATGTGTTTTAACATTTAAAAGCTGAATATATCATGGCTTGTTGAGAAACTTCTAGATAGATGATTAAGTGTTGATGTTTTATTTGAATGTATTTAAACAATTGGCATTTGGTTTCTTTATCTGTCTTTTCATTTGATGCTATATGAGTGTTGTTCTTTTCCTCCATGAAGAGAAAAATTAGTATATATCTATCAATTTCACTTATTAGTTCTTTTTTGAGCTAAAGAATAAGTATATCATTTATGCATGTGTGTCAAGCAGATAAGAGGCATGGACATGGACTTGTGACACAAACAGTGTTGTCCTTCTTCATTATGTATTTAAAATTATTCTTATAGCATGAACTGACTTCTGAAAGTTTAGTATCACTACAACTAATTTTTTTTTGCTTAAGAATATGTTGACACTGATACGATATGGGCTATAAGAATACGATTTGGTAGGTCCAAATCCCATACCAACTGCTACCGATACTGACCATTGGGCGTCTCTTTCTCAGTCAATTTGACAAGATAATACATGGAGGAAACCAAGATGAAAAGCTGCTATAGGTAGTTCAGTTTTCTTGTTTTCTACTGATTTAGACATATACCGGTGTCTTTGTAATATCTTAATGTCATTGCAGGAAGATTTCTCTGATATTGTTCTTAGATGTTCCTGAGGATTCACTAATAATAAAGGAAGAGGTATTTGGTCCCTTGCTTTCGATTATCACAATATGTTGAATAATCCTCAGTTCATGAACATATTACTTCTCATTTTATATCCAAAACTAACAATCTCGTCGTTAGTATAAAACCTTCAAAGCTATGATGTGTATATTAGAATATAAGATGCAAGTCTCATGAGAAATTTTTTTGTTTTGATTTGTTAAAGTTGACAAGATTGAAGACAATTTGTTGTGATAAACTTGAGAACCAAACCCTTTGTTGCCTCTCTCTTCACCAAGAACAAGAAGCTAGAGAGCATATTTGTGGAAAGAGTTACTTCTGGAGGAATGCTAATCAAGGACACATCATTACATGTAATGTTCACATTTATCAACAACTTATATATTCCTATTTTGCCACGCCCCAGTACCGGAATACTGAGACGGACTAGGTCAGCTACACCGTATGAGGTATATAAACGTCACATGGCGATCGTGGCTGTCAAGAGACAAGGGGGTGCATGTTTGCCATGAAATATAAAAGAGGAGAACAGTTTTATGGAAGGACTGGACTTTTACTTCACGTTACAAACTCGCTTGTACAAAGAAAGCCTAGGGACGAAAACCTAGATACAACAATCTAAGTACAATTGTTTATTTTTGATTCTGGGGGGTGACGGTAGAGGCTCGGGAAAGCGACGGCAGCTTTGTCTTACTCCTTGGATGATCGGATGTAGCCTTGGCTCCTATGACGAGATGCTTGACGTTAACGAAGAAATGCTCTTCTTGCTCTCCTCGTATTGCTCTTCTGGCTTCTCTCTCTCTGGATTGATCTCTGTGTATTTTCTCTCTGATTATTAGGGGGAAACCTCTCTCTGTGTCTGCCTCTCTTACAAGGGAATAGCACCCTGCTATTTATAATAGTGGGGAGCATCATTAGGGTTTACAATGATTGCCCATCCTCAAAGTGGCGGCGGCCTGATAAGTGATCAATCTGGGCCATTAATCTTGAGCGTGAAGGATCTGGGCCATTAATGAGGATTATGCCAAATCACGTCAGTAATTAATATTGATTGCAATAAATCCCCATCATGATGATTTGCTGATGTCCGTAAATCTAAATGAATCAATTTAATTCATTCTCTTGCCACGTGTCCCAAATTATTGGGATCTGACCCAAAATTTGATTATCTTTAGGATACGTGTCTTGTCATCCTTGTTGAGCCGCATGAGGAGCGTTCATATTTGGGCCGCATGAAGGCCGTCATGACCGAGCCGCATAAAAGATTTCATGACCGAGCCGTATGAATAGTCTCTATACTCGAACCGCATGAAGGTTGTCATGACTGAGCCGCATGAATATGTTAATGACCGAGCCGCATGGGGGTTTTCATGGCCGAGCCGCATGAGAGTCTTCATGACCGAGCCGCATTAGTTTCTTCATGGCCGAGCCGTATGGGGGACCTTCATGATTGAACCGCATAGGTTTCTCTGCACTGGCCGCGTGAACTCGTCTAGTCTGGCCGCATAAACTTGCCTCGAAGCTGCGAAGATTTTCTCCAGTTCCCTAGGAAGATAGTGCTCTTGTGTCAGTCATCATGACTACTTTACGTCGGGGCTGTAATCTGTCAGCTGTCAGCCGTCAGAGCATTAATTATGTTTGAATGACGCTGGGTACAGCTGTTCTGAAAAGACACGTGGCTTCCCTCTGCGGGCCGTATGGAGTCCACTCGAGCTGCCTATGTGTTTGAGCCGCATGGGACTCCTGAGCCACATACGGCTCCTTGGCCGCATGGATCATTTTTTTCTTCTTTTTCATGCTTCTACAAGACCCCCTTCAAAGTTTTTAATTTGCCAAATTAAAATACTTTGAATAAGAAGCATGATTATGCGAGAGCCGTATGGATTTATTCTGTCCTAGCCGCATGGATTTGTCTAGCCGTATGATTACCTCAGCCGCATAACTCTCTGAATCGTATGGGCTGTTTGGCCGTATGAGCTTCTTGCCACGTCTTCTGCCACGTGTGCAAATCTTTTGTGAATCTTCTGCATTTAATGTTCTTGATTTGCTGTCAGATTTTAAGAGCCGCTTTTTAGGCCAGGATCCCAAGAGTCAGGCTATTATTCAGCCATTTTGCCTCGATGACCGAAGAGTTGGTCATCATATTGCACGCGGATCGAGGCGTTCCTTCCTTGTCTATAAATAGGAACACTTTCGTTCTAGGGAATCTCTTTTGCTTTCTTCGATCTTTCGCTGTTCTAACTCCTTTCTCTCCCAAGCACCTATGGCTCCCAAGAAGGTTGCTGCATCGAAGGCTGCGAAGGGCAAGGCGGTCGCTTCTGCGGCGACTGTGGCGACGGACGTGGCCACTCCTCCGTCGGCAGCTGTTCACTCTGTTCATTTCGACGTTCATCCACCTATTGCTGGTAAGGGCGTTGCCTTAGAACCCTAACTGCCATGGCTCTGCTGCATAATTTATGTACAAGCTGCATGTACAAGGTTCGTCGATATGACCGTATAAGCACTTCGTCGAGGAGGCCGCATGGGCTTGTCATACTCGATCTGAACCGCATATATATTTTCAGTTTGGGCCGTATGAGCGTAGTTCACTTTTGAACCGCATAAGCTCATCTGCTTGTAGCCGCATGAGTCTGTCTGTTCAGGGTCGCATGAGTCCGTGTGGACTTTGAACCGCATAGTCTCACCTGAATCTGAGCCGCATCAGTGCCTAGGTTTGTCTGTTGAGTCCATGTGAACCTTGAACCGTATAGGCCCTTTCGAACCCAAACCGCAGAAGCTTCATAAGCTCATCTGAACTTGATTTGTATGGACTCGTCTGACTTGGAGCCGCATAAGGCTATAATGAACCAAACCGTATGGACTCATCTAGTTCTGAGCCGCATGAGGCTGTGACGACCCGAGCCGCATAGACTCAAATGATCTTTCAAACGCTTCTTTCTTTTGACTATCCTCTAATCTTGTTTCTTTCGTCTATCTTCAGTGAATCTGCCAGTAAATCCTGTGGGGGAACTCCTAGTGGGCTCGAATCAGTTTGCCTTGGGCGTACGTCTTGATGACTTAGTTAAGTATGTGCTGAATCAATTTCCTGCTAATGAGCCTTCGGGGAGGTTGAACGCCATCGAGAATCAGACCCTCCATTACCTCTGTACCATGATGAATTCTGGGAAGTTGGATGGATCATACCTGAAGCCCTCATTCCTCTTCAGGGACGCTTTGATCATAAAGAATCCCCGAGTATTAGAGATCTCTGAGAACTGGGATTTTACTTTGGATGGGATGGCGATTCATATTTCTTTCATGGAGCGTCATTATCCTCTGTCGTAGTTCAATATGGTATTGTTGGACAGGACGATGGTGGGTACCTTAACTCCTACCCAATCAGGGATGTTGATGGGCGACATCCATTATAACCCGAACATTGGGTCAGCGTACGCGGGTAAGGATTCCGTCCGCCGTTACATGATGGGACTGGCCCCAGGTACTTTCATGAACGTATATGGTCCCAACATCACATTCACTCAGGATGATACATTCCTGAATCGGCTTGTTCGCAAAAAATATTATCCCGTTGGTAGACTGGCATTACTGAACTGGCTAAACCACACTTCTACGTGGGCCCACTTGACCACTTGGGTTCTGCAGACCTACGGGACGTTCCTGCGGGAGGTGGGACTCTATCATGCCATCCGGGGCAACTGTTACGGGCTTCCTATCAATAAGCCATTGTTCGTGGCACTCCTGGAGATGTATAACTGGCGAACGGGGACGTTCTTCGCTTTCGGAGGAGAGTTGGGGCTTGCTCTCCATGAGATGTATACTGTCTCCAAGCTTCCGTGGGGGGGACGAGCCTTTCGAGGTGTACACCCCATTGAACGAGGAGTTCGAGGACCTGAACCGACGACTCCCAGGTTTTGTTACGGTGTACCAGAAGTTGATATGCCATCATAGTGCTTGTCACCAGATGTCTATAAAAATGGAGGATAGCTCAGAAGGGAACGCTCCCCACACCACATCCTGGGTCAATTATCTTTTTAAAGTTGGCCCTTCTGGCGAGGTTATTCCTCCAACCCCTCAAACCCAGGGAGAGATAAAGGACCTGATGTTGAGCGTCAAGAAGTCGCGGTCCAATAGCGACATATTCGGGAGTCAAACTGACTCTCTTAGCTATTTTTACTACGGTACCAGGCAGATGTCTGAGAAAGCGCTCTTGGCTAGATTTTTGATGATATGGCTTCGAAACTGCGTAGTCTCGGGGGAGGGAGGATAGGTTCTATTGAGAGGATCAGCCGCCACTTCATTCTCCCTGCCGTTAAGCTGGTATTTGGAGTTAGACTGGCTCTTCTTCCGGCTATGGTGTGTAGCATGCACCATGGTCTTCGAACATTCCCGTCCAAGGTCATTGCCCGCAAGAAGATGTTGGACTTTGAGCGCGTAGAGCTACCTTACCACTATTTGATGGGGTGGTTGTTGATGCACTACAAGTCTTTGATGGGATCTGGAACAGCGGAAGATGCTACAGATGAAGACGCTTTCCTTTTCCAATGCCATCACCAACCTTGGTTATACAGTACTATGCCAGCTTGTCGGAGGGCACTGGCGAGGGTGGATGGGTATCGCTTTTTCGTGTCTGTTCCTCATTTTTTCGATGAGGAAGTGAGGGATGTACACCTTGATGGTACCGGACCTCCTCACTTCCTGTCTCCGAAGATGCTCACCTGGTTGCGCAACATTTGTCTCGCGCATCTGGTTTATCGTAACCGCGATAATGTGTACTTGGAGCCCTACCTGCCTAGTAGGTTTTCCCGCCAATTTGGCTATAGTCAGTTATTCCTCGACTGTCCCAGCCCTTGCTTGGGCTTTGAAGGTAGCGTTCTTGATGGTGCCAAGGCGTGGAATTATTATGACGCTTATCATACTCGGGCCAGCTTCTCAGTCCCTGATATTAAGGCGCCGAGAGAAATTTTGTATGTGGCTGCCTTGTATCATGTTATGGCGAACAAGCCTCCTGTCAATTTCGATCCGAGTACCAGTTTCATCGTAGGTACCGGTTTAGAGGAAAAGCCCAAGAGGGCTAAGGCTAGAAAGCAACTAGCACTCCAGACTTCCCTCCCTGAATCAGAATCTTCCGAGGCGGCTGAGGAGGATGACGATCATGATAGCGAAGACTCTCTTTCTTTTGGGGGTGAAGAAGCAATGGATCAACCGTTTGCCATACCAGACGAACTGGCGGAGGATCCGTCGCTTGCTACACAAGAGGAAGTAGTGAGGGAAGGACAGCCTCCCGCTATGCTTGGTCCCTCACGCAAACGAGTCAGACGTGAGTCTTCTGACGGCAGAATAACCTTTTCTGTGAAAAGAGCCGCCTTAGGTCTCGTAGGTTGCTTATTACCGAAAGGGGTGAGGATGCTGACGATGTTCCGGAGGTAAGACTATGTTAGAGCTATCTCCTTGTTGTGGTTTTCTTTTTCTTGGAGATATGACCTAATCATTTTTTCTTTGTAGGCGTCTGACGAACCGGGCTCTCATGAACCGTCTGCTGCCCCTGGAGTTAATCCGGCCCTTGCTGCTTTGATTAGCGGAATGTGTGCCGCAGTCCTTTCTACGGGGGCTCTCTCAGCGGCGGCTAAGGACTCCCAAGTTGCTGAGGCCTCGGTCCGGGGTGACGAAGGTTTCCTCGGGCCTGTCTTTGAGATTGCTGAATTTTAGCAAGGCGACGCTGATCTCGTCGCATCCCCTCCCGAGGGTACTGGGGCGGAGGAGTCTATTATATTCGGTTCGGAGGCTGCTGGTGAAGAGGCTGTGGTGGCTGTAGGCGAACCTCAGCCTCCATACTCTTTTGCTGGTAAGATAAGCCAAATATTGACTATTGAGGGGGCCTATTTGCTCTATCAACATATCCTCCAGGTCAAATCGATTCATGGTTGTCTTGGCCCTACAGGTCCTGACCCTTTACTTCCTACAGCGGATGTTCTTTGGGGAAGGCTCGGCCTGCTGCGATCTGGAGGAAAGGAGCATTTTGTCTCCTTCACCGACTCATGTCGAGGGGCCTCCCGCCAGCTCCGGGCAGATGGGAGTGGAGCTTTTTTCGGGAGCGATGGTCTCGGTCCCATCCTCTGCTGCTTATACGGCTTCGGAGATTGACTTCTCGACCTTGCCGAGCATTCAAGTTCTGCGGGCTGCTGAAGAGGAGTTGGTCGTTGTTCATGCGTCCTTCTGCACGGAGTTTGTTTTCCTTGTGGCAGGAGCGGCAGATTCTGTCACGTCTTCTTCAGTGTTGCCAGCTACACTCCCGTTGACGCCGACTTCTTCGGAGGCTCTGGACGAGGTGTCTCAGGATGTGGTCGACAGCTTCTATTGCCATTTAAAGAGGGGCGTAGATGCTGCCGTAGAATGGGGGATCCCTTTTTCTCTGACCCTACGGTGTGCTCGGGGTCAGATTGAAACTTTGAAGGCTCTTCCTGGTGGGGTGGGGTTGGCTGCGCTCCTGGAGCCCAAGTTGGCAGAGGCTGATCAGCTCGTGCCCCGATTGCTGGTGTTACGGCAGGCTGACTTACCTGCTACGATTGAACGGGAGCGGGGCTTCCTTATTGCCACTTGGGATAGGATAAAGCTCGCTCAAGACACTGTCGGGCCAGTTGTGAAGGGGGACCTTGACGAGCTTTCCGCTTCGTATGACAGGCTGGGTCGTCGAAGTCAAGATTGTAGGACTCGGAAAGAGACTGCTTCTCGTGGAATAGCTGACACGAAGGAGCGGATTCTCGCACTTCAGAGGAAATTGGCCTTTCTAGAGTCAGAGCTGAAGGCTGCTCATGCAGAACAGGAGTCAATCGTTCGGGAGGCCGAGAAGGTTTCCCGATCTTCTGTTAACCTGGAGCGGGCTTTCAAAAAATTCGAGGACAACTGGCAAGCCCATGCTCATCTGGAGGATGCGGCTGTGCTAACCCAAGAGGCGGAGCGTCGAGCCAAACAGAGGTTTGAGCGGTCGGTTGCCTTGCTGACGGACCGTCTTACGGCGTTATGTGCCCCGGAGCAATGATCAGTTTTCTGTTTTCTTTCACTGTTTTTTCTTCTCTTTTTTTGTCAAGGGATGTGATCCCAGATGATGTAGTACTTTGAATTTTGAATAAATGAGCATGTTTCAACTCATCTTCTCTTTCTTGTACTTGTGGTGTTTGTAGAATTGGACCTGCTGGGGGATTATTTGTGGACCTGTTACCCTTGGCGTACCTTAGTTTTAGGTACGAGTAATAAGTTTCGGAGAGGAATACCTAGAACAACTTCGCGATAAGACAGCTATAGAAGTTTTTGGTATTCGAGAGAATGCCAGGGAGCAACTGGGCTCCCAGGCATGATAGGGAAGGTATGGGCGTGTACTGGAGACCCGGTACAGCATCTGTGGTCGACTGAGGACATTTGTGGTCATCGAAAGACGTTTGTGGGCCTATTATCTTTGGGCGTACTCAGATCGTGGGTACAGATAATAAGCCGAGGGAGGACCATCATACTTACTCAGAGGTAGTGAGGACATGGCAAGTATGGGGATTTCTTTTCCGTGGGATCTTCCTGCTCAGAGGTAGTGAGGACATGGCAGGAGTGGATTCGACGGAGGATATTTGTGGTCAACAGAGGACATTTGTGGACCTATTACCCTTGGCATACCCTGGTTCAGGGTACGGATAATAAGAGAGAGAGGACCGACATACTTACTCAGAGGTAATGAGGACATGGTAAGTACGGAGGTTTAACCGTAGAGTCTTTCTGCTCAGAGGTAATGAGGACATGGCAGGGGCGGACTCCGTAGAGAATATTTGTGGACCTATTATCTTTGGTGTACTCCGATTGTGGGTACAGATAATAAGTCGAAAGGGAATCATCATACTTACTCAGAGGTAATGAGGACATGGCAGGCATGAAGGTTTCTTCGACGGAGCCTTCCCACTCAGAGGTAATAAGGACATGGTAGGAGTGGGCTCAATGAAGAGGGGGTACATAAAATGACTCAGAGGTAATGAGGACATGGAAGTTCTATGTGAGGGGGCGGTTTATTTTTGGTGGAAGTGAAACGACTCAGAGGTAATGTGGACATGGCCATTTTTAGAAATTTATGGATCGCTTACCCCTTTTGTGCACTAGAAGTGCGGGTATTGGATTATGAGGGAGGATCTCTTACAGGAAGAAAGTTTAGTGTATGATCATACATGACTTACTATCTGAAAGAGTGACCGGGATGTGAGTTCAGAGGCACCATCTGGTACATGACTCGATATTACAAAAGTATGAGTTCAGGGGCACTAGCAGGTACATGACTCGATAATCTGGAGAATGGTGAGTGTGAGTTCAGCGGTACCAGCGGGCACATGACTCTATGTGTGGAAAAATTGTGGGAATGAGTTCAGAGGCAGCAGCGGGTACATGACTTGATGTGTAGAACCAGAATGTAGGTTCAGCGGTACGGGAAGGTACATAACTCGACACTCTGAGATGTCTCGAGGATTTTGTTTCAGACATAATACTTCTTCAGTAACTTGCCGTTGATGGGCAACATGAGCAAGTCTCCATTTTGCTTTGCGAGGCGGTAGACGCCGTTGGAGAATACGGCCTCAATGATAAATGGGCCTTTCTATTTTGGCTGGAACATGCCGGCGGTCTTGTGAGTCATGACCATCGGTCTTCGGACTGCCAAAACAAGATCGCCCACTTGGAATGTCCTGATTTTGACCTTCTTATTGAAGGCTCCGGAGATGCGTGCTTGGTATAGTTCGATCCTTTGCTGAGCTAGGAGGCGCTTTTCATCTAATGCTTCCAACTCTTGTAGTCGTCTTCGGTAGTTATCATCCATCGTCAATTGATAAGTGAGGGCGACGCGGAGTGAGGGTATTTGAGTCTCTAATGGGAGAACTGCCTCACTCCCGTACACCAGGGAGAATGGTGTGTTCTCGGTAGCTGTTCGGACTGTAGTACGGTACGCCCATTAACATTCACCGAGTTTCTCGTTCCAGTCACATTTGTTGGAAGACACAAATTTTTTGAGTAGCTTGATTATGGTTTTATTGAATGCTTCTGCTAACCCATTGGCTGCTGGATTGTAGGGTGTCGAAGCAATGTTCTGAATTCGGTGCTTGTCGCAGAATCGATAAAATGCGTGGCTTGCGAATTGTGGCCCATTGTCATGAATGATCCTTCGGGGCAGTCCAAAGCGGTAGATGACATGATGCTTAAGGAAGCTGATCACGTTTGAAGTTTTCACCTCTGCCAATGGGATGGCTTTCGCCAATTTGGAGAAGTAATCGGTGATTGCGAGTATGAATCGGTGTCCTCTGGACGAAGGTGGGGTGATTGGGCCGACGATGTCCATACCCAATGCTTCGAATGGCCAGGAGGCCACAGTCGGATGTAGGAATTCAGATGACTGGTGGATTAAGTCGGCGTGGATTTGGCAGGCTCTGCACTTTTGTGCATAATCTATTGCGTCTGCAACCATCGTGGGCCAGTAATAGCCCATTCGGCGAAGGCGGTCTTGCAGTTTCAGGCCAGGTTGATGGGCTCCGCAGACACCATCATGGGCCTCACGTACGGCTCTCTTGGCTTCTGTATTTGATAGACACCGAAGCAGTAACCCATCATAGGACCGGCGATACAGCATTTTCGTCTCCGTATCATAGAAAAATCTGAGAGAACGTCTTCTGATAGAAGTAGCTTCCTTCGGATTCTCTGGCAGGATATCGTATACTATGAAGTCGATGAACGGCTGTCTCCAGTCTGGTGCTTCGTCGACTGAAAGGGCGGAGTAGCTTTCCATGCATCGAACGTTATCCTTAGGATAGACCAGTTCATGGCCTATTATGTCGATCTGATGACGAGCATAATTTGGCACAGCTAGGGAAGCGGCCAAACCAGCTAGGGCATCAGCCTCAATGTTCTGGAGTCTGGAAACATGTTCTATGAAGAATCCTTCCAGAGACGAGATGATGTCGATTGCTATTTGATGAAACGGGATCATGTCTTCGTGGCGGACCTCGTACGACCCCCAATCTGATTGATGATTAACTGCGAGTCATCGTATGCTTCAAGATACTCTACCCCTAGTTCCTTCGCGAGCCGGAGGCCAACGACCAAGGCATTATACTCGGCCAAATTATTTGAACAGGGCTCTGTGAGTGAGTAGGCCCGATTGATCACCAAGCCGGAGGGAAAAATCAGCACCACTCCAACTCCAGCGATGATATTGCCTTTGGGTCCAGTTCTTGAAGCGCCGTCGAAGAACATTTGCCATATGGCATCATGGGAGATAGCATTTGAACTGGTGACCTCGTCCGGTATTTCTTTATATACCCTAGTCGTCTCCGAACCTGGATGGGCTGCTAGAAAGTCTGCCAGAGCCTGGCCTTTAACAGCCTTTTGCGGGACAAAGATCATGTGGTATGGTGATAGTAATATCGCCCAGGTAGAAAGGCGAGAGCTGAGTGCCCCAGGTTTGTCATGAGGACCCTGAGGGGGTTGATCCGCGATATCACGTGGATGGTTTGTCCCATGATGTACTGTCGTGTCTTCTGGATTGCGAACACGAGAGCAAGGTATTCCTTCTCTACGGTCGTGTACCGGTATTCTGGCCCAATCATCTTTCGACTGAGGTAGTATATAGCTTGTTCGTGGCCCGCATCATTGTTCTGTGCCAACAGAGCACCAAGAGAATGTTCCATCGCTCGGACATAGAGCAGGAATGGCTTCCCAGCAACAGGAGCTACCAGGACTGGGTGGTTCGACAAATATTCTTTGATGCTGTAGAAAGCACGCTGGCATTCCTTATTCCATATGAAAGAGACTCCCTTCTTCATGAGATGGGTGAATGGTTGACATCGTCCGGAGAGATTAGAGATGAATCTCCTGATGTAAGCTAGCCTGCCTTGGAGGCCTCGGAGTTCGCAGAGATTTCTCGGGGGACCCATCTCCATGATTGCCTTTATTTTCTTGGGGTCGATGTGAATGTCCTGAGAAGTGATGACGAAACCCAGGAATTTCCCGCTGGAGACACCCAAGAATGATTTCGTAGGGTTCATCATTAAGTTGTGTGCTCGCATTAGGTCGAACACTGTCCTGAGATCTTGCAGATGATCTTCCTTCGAACGGCTTTTGACGGCGATGTCGTCGACGTATCATTCCACTGTCTTACGCAAGTGGTCTCTAAAGATGATGCTCATAGCTCTCTGGTAAGTAACGCCAGCATTCCTTAAACCGAAAGGCATAACGGTGTAGCAATATGTACCAATCGATGTTCGGAATAATGTGTGCTTTTCGTCGTTAGGGAATATCTTGATCTGGTTGTATCCTGAGAAGCCATCCATGAAGGACATACGTTCGAAGCCGCAGGTGTTGTCGATCATAATATCCATGATAGGGAGAGGGAATTTATCTTTAGGGCATGCCTCATTCAGATTCCGGAAGTCAATGCATATTCGGATCTTCCCGTTCTTCTTGAAAACTGGTACGATGTTGGCTACCCAGTCTGGATGCTGCTCTTCGCGAATGAAGCTGCTGGCTATCAGTTTGTTGACCTCAACTTCGATAGCATTCATGACATCGGGGCAAAATCGTCGTTGCTGTTGCTTGACAGGTTTTGCATCCGGACGAATATTGAGTTTTTGGAGTGCGATCTCGGGGTCCAACCTGGCATATCTTCATAGCTCCAGGCGAACACATCGATATACTCCTTGACGAGTTGGAGCAGCAACTCTTGCTCTTCATCTGTCAGGCTCTGGCTGATGAAGATTGGTTTTGGGGAGGCTTCATCACCAAGATTAACTTGTATGACCTCATCTTCAGTGGGAGGTTCTCTTTGCTCGAAATGCTTTTTCCATTGTTCATCTAGCTGTTGTGCCCATGGTTCTAGCTCAAGAAGTTCGGGGATGTCTTCGTCTTCTTCATAAGCGTCAGCGAATGCCATGTTGACTGACAAGACTTGTCTGAATACATCTCCGATGCTGGTATCAAAGTCAGAAGTTGGTGACCCAGTCGAATGTGAATGCCAGTCACATTCTTCATCTGAACTTTTAGGGGTCGTCGTGGGTGTCACATACCCTAATCCACATCGAGTCTTGCTATAGTAGTCCCTTGGTTTGCCAGCCGGGACCGGGGGCTTCAAAGGTAATCGTCGTCCAGTACCATAGTTCAAACCCGGTGTCGTTTCCAGATCATACCCCTGTTTCTGCATGAGATATTTATATTAGGGGCTATAAAGATACAAAGGTAGTCTCTCGGCATCCGATCCAAGGTCGACTTCTTCTATGGTAAAGGGATGCGGATCGTCCTTCCGGTCGAAGATGATTGGATGGTGGTGGAAGATTAGCAATGTCTATTATCGCCAGAGGGATGGGGACCACCCCGTCTTGAGTTTTCGTCGGAGGAATGCTGCCGAATTGTACGGACACCATGTTGGCTGCCACGATTACCTCTTCGAAATCGATAGCCAGAGCATTCGAATCGATGAGGTTTTGGATGTACCGTTTTAGCTGGTAGCAGTCGTGTGTAGCATGGTAGACGTAGCGATGATAATGGCAGTACTTTGGGTTCTCTATCTCTGCCGGCCGCGGTTCCCGTCTTGGTGGAGGAAGCAGAATTCTGTCCCCTTGTATGAGCATGTCCAAGATGGGCTTGACGTGACCGTCTTCGAAGGAGTAAGTGACTTACGGCCATTGTTTGTCTACCAGCTTTGGCTCAGGTTTCTGTACCGTGTCAGCCACCATAGCCTGCTTGCCCCTGCCGTCCCGATTGTTGGAGGGACCACCCCATTGTCATTATTGGTGTTAGGACGCTTGCCCTTGTTCTCTCCAACTGAGGTGTGCAATCCCAGCTGGCGAGCCTTCTTCAATCGTTCTTCGGCGCTTGTGGGGCTGATGATGAACGTCTTCCAGTCCTTGAATTGACTTTCGCCCATCCAGAGACTGATTGTTGGGAGGTGTCTCTTTTGGCAAATTTCAATCAAGAAGGAATCTGGATTTCCAGAGGGCAACTTCATGGCGGTTTGGCGGAACCGCTCGATGTAGTTCCTTGTGAGCTCTTTCTTCTCTTGGACGACGTCCATGAGGGTGGACATGGTGATGTCCTGCCCTACTTCGAAGAATCTCTCCAAGAACATGCGTTTGAAGCCGATAAAGGAGTGGATGCAGCTGTCCGGCAGGTTGTGATACCAGTCGAAGGTGACTTATTCCAATGCCCCGATGAATAATCGTATGAGAATGGCATCGTCATGGGGCAGATGGTCGGTGGTGACCTCGAAGTAAGTGATGTACCGACTTGCTGAGGTCTTGCCATCATAAGGATTGATATTGAACAGCTTATATCTTGGTGGGAATGGAATATCCCTCCATGCAGCAGGGTATGGTTGCCGTGTTCTGAGGTCTTGAGAGTTTTCTCGAGCGTGGAACATGGCTCGGAGCTCCTGGACCTCTCTTCTCGCTTCGCGTGCTTCGTCCACGGCGGTGGGGGCCGTTGTTTCCGGAGGATTGTTGCCCGAGTTTGGTGCCGCCGAATTCGAGTCCGTATTGACCGCGGGACCTGCGCTTGTTTGGCCAGGCGTCCCTCCTTGCAGAGTTGGAAGAGCAGCTTTAATCTCGTCTACAGACTTGACCAAAGCAAGCAATATGGCTTCGAGACTGTAGATGCGCTGGCGATTACTGGAACCACCTTGGTTGCTGTCTGTCATGAATACCGTCTTGACATGAGGAGAGATAGACGGAGCGGTGGAGGAAGCGCCCTCCGAATCGTACCCCTGTAGTAAGAAATCATCGGGGTATGTGGGTATGTTCCCTTCTGATTCAGACTCGGAAGGAACAGTACCCCCAGCCTCCGAGTTCGCCTCGTCTTGGAAGTTGTGGATGTCGTCGGGGACGTCGAGGTTTGCTGTATCCGATGGGAGAGTTGTCTTCCCTGGCTCGTCTTCTTGGAACATCGGATTGATGTGGAGGCTCGGAGGGGTGCTACCCCCAGCCCCAGCAACCCCCTGCGTTATGGACGACGAATCTCCCACTGTAGCAGATTTCGTCTTAGAGCGAGTACCTTGGAAAACTACGGTGGTGGGCACCCGCTTAGATGACAGTATTTTAGTCGCAGTGGTTGAGATCTTCGAGCTGGGAACATTCGTCTTCTTCCCCCTTCCATCGGCGGGGACTTTTCGAGCAGAGTTGCAGGAGACGACGGGTAGTGCCTCGTCTTCTGAAGATGGCTGTTGCAGTCTTTGAAAGACAGACTGCCGGTCTTCTTGCATTGTCGTGCCATTGCAGCAGCAGTTGACGATGACTTGGGTGTAGTGACGTCCGTGGGAGGACTCTTTGTACCCCGATGCATCTTCTCTTTCCTTACGTTTGTGGCGGATGGTCTCACGCAAGTCACTTGCTTTGCTGGCTCGGGAATTCCGGGCACGCGAGTGTGTAGGCCTCCCGCCTACTCCCTGATTCGAAGGTAGCTCGTATACTTGCCTTCGTTCGTTATTGGGAGATGCTTGATGACTATCCCGCCCTTTGGCCACAGGGGGCAGGGTACGGATAGCTTTATACAACTTTCCATTAGAGGCCCGCGTGATAATCAGCGGGACGCTCCGATAGTCAGAGGTTGGGGCGGCTGACTGGGCTTGGTGAGCTCGCACTGCCCTAGACTTCTTCCTTTTAGCACTTACGGGTGCGTAATAGGAAGAGTCCAAGTTGGATACCACAGAGTCTGGCTTATCATCCAGAGAACCATCAGGGTGAGGACCGTATGAGAGACGGTCGAAGACTGATCGAGAGAAGCGTGGAACAGACGCTATACGGCTAAGATTGGAAACCGTGCAGGCTGTCTGCATGCAGCTGTCTTTAGCTGTCGGATGAGTTGTTCTTGTGCGACTAGGAGTCACGACCGTGCAGGCTGGCCGCATGCGGTTGGCAATTGTGGCTGTATGGGTTTTTTGCAAGCGATTGACTTCAGTAACCGCATAAGTTTTATCCATGCGGTTGGCAACTGTAGCCGCATAAGCTATGCGGCTGACAGATGTGGTCGTGTGAACTTTCTTCATGCGGCTGGCGGATGTAGCCGTATGAGCTTTCTCCATGCGGCTAGCACCCTTATGCGGCTCAGATCGCATAGAGTTCCTCTTTGCCCCGCAAGTCCAGCATCATAGTGTTTTCTTCTGCCGGACTTCGGGACAACAGAGTTGTCTACGGTCTGAAGTGGGGCCGCATGAGAGTCTTCCCCGCCGTTTTGAGCAACAGAGGGTATCTCTGCAAGAGCTTCAGTAGGAGCGAATGATCGGGGTCTCCACTCCTTGTGGGCCTTCTTCGTGCGAGTTTGCTTTTGGACCGGGCCAGCGCTCTTGTCGGAGAGCATTTCTTCAAACGCCTGTTGGTCCAAACGGACAACCATCTTCTGTTGCGTGGAGCCAAGCTTGGCTACATCCGACTGCGTCACCAACTCCTCAGCCATGGAGAAGTTTTTCTCCACCAGAGTTGCCATCGTGTTTGCCATGAAATATAAAAGAGTAGAACAGTTTTATTGGAGGACTGGACTTTTACTTCACGTTACAAACTCGCTTGTACAAAGAAAGCCTAGGCACAAAAACCTAGGTACAGCAATCTAAGTACAATTATTTATTTTTGATTCTGGGGGTGACGGTAGAGGCTCGGGAAAGCGACGACAACATTGCCTTACTCCTTGGACGATCGGATGTAGCCTTGGCTCCTGTGACGAGATGCTTGACGTTGACGAAGAAATGCTCTTCTTGCTCTCCTCGTATTGCTCTTCTTGCTTCTCTCTCTTTGGATTGATCTCTGTGTATTTTCTCTCTGATTATTAGGGGGAAACCTCTCTCTGTGTCTGCCTCTCTTGTAAGGGAATGGCACGCTGCTATTTATAATAGTGAGGGGCATCATTAGGGTTTGCAATGATTGTCCATCCTCAAAGTGGCGGCGGCCTGATAAGTGATCAATCTGGGCCATTAATCTTGAGCGTGAAGGATATGGGCCATTAATGAGGATTATGCCAAATTACGTCAGTAATTAATGTTGATTGCAATAAATCCCCATCATGATGATTTGCTGATGTCCGCAAATCTAAATGAATCAATTTAATTCATTCTCTTGCCACGTGTCCCAAATTATTGGGATCTGACCCAAATTTTGATTATCTTTAGGACACGTGTCTTGTCATCCTTGTTGAGCCGCATGAGGAGCGTTCATATTTGGGCCGCATGAAGGTCGTCATGACCGAGCCGCATGAAAGATTTCATGACCGAGCCGCATGAATAGTCTCTATACTCGAACCGCATGAAGGTTGTCATGACTGAGCCGCATGAATATGTTCATGACCGAGCCGCATGGGGGTCTTCATGGCCGAGCCGCATGAGAGTCTTCATGACCGAGCAGCATGAGTTTCTTCATGGCCGAGCCGCATGGGGGACCTTCATGATTGAACCGCATAGGTTCCTCTGCACTGGCCGCTTGAACTCGTCTAGTCTGGCCACATAAACTTGCCTCGAAGCTGCGAATATTTTCTCCAGTTCCCTAGGAAGATAGTGCTCTTGTGTCAGTCATCATGACTACTTTACGTCAGGGCTGTCATCTGTCAGCTGTCAGCCGTCAGAGCATTAATTGTGTTTGAATGACGCTGGGTACAGCTGTTCTGAAAAGACACGTAGCTTCCCTCTACGGGCCGTATGGAGTCCACTCGAGCTGCCTATGTGTTTGAGCCGCATGGGACTCCTGAGCCGCATGCGGCTCCTTGGCCGCATGGATCATTTTTCTCTTCCTTTTCATGCTTCTACAGTGCATGCTACAATCAAGTCTCCTATGGTCCCACAGAGCATCTATGTTTCAATCAATCAAAACAAGAAGCAGTAAAATAATGGTCATATAAGACAAAGCAGTAAGGCGTCCCCGATGCTTCATCAAAATGATTCATGAGTCTAGCTTTACAAAATAATGAGCTAGTACCGAGAGTCAATAGTACATAACTGTAGTCAGCTGCAGTCTGATTTAATTACAATTATGCAAAAGGAAACTAGTGTCCAGAACTGCCGGCTAAACAGGTGCCGGTGGCTAAACGCCAAGTATAAAATAGAAGATATCAGAGCGGTGAAGAAGAAACCCACTCATGGTCCCTGGCGCCCATCCTCCTGGTGTGCACCATTGTACGGGTAGAAAGCTGGATCCTCTGGAGCTGCTACGAGATCTGGCCAAACAAAACCAGCGGGGTCAGGCCCCGAATAGCAAGTACCACAAGGGAGCACAAAAGAGTGAGATAAACCCAATGAGTAAAATAAGACCTGATTCACGAGTTATAGGCTTATACCATATCATCGAGACAATACGACACCCTTACAACCAAACAAGGACAAACGGTGCCAATATCGTGCCGAGATAAGACATATCCTATAACCATGGGCAGGTAAAAGGGCTTCTGATCGCGACTTCGGTCCATAGCCTATCACAGCACAGTAGTCCAACCCAACAACTAAACAAGGACATGGATTGGACCACGCACCACGATAGTCCATGTTCCTCAGTTGCTAACAAAAGATAACATATAACAAACAAGTCGGCTTACAAGCGGCCAATCAATCCTACGGCTTTCTATGATTTGCCTGGATTATCCCAGTAATGCAATATAGGAATCCTCAGATCGTGTCAACCTAGCAGGGCTAGCCAATGCCATATAATATACATATACATAGCACTTTAATTATGCACCGGTCCCCCGTAGGGCCACCGTGCTAAGACATATAACACGTAACACGTAGAAGTCGAATATAGTCATCCACTATAGGCAGATGAAACTGTATCCATGGCGGCCAACCCGACACGTCAGGACGGGACCCGGGGGTGGCTAGTGTGGCACGATCTCGAGATTATGTTCCCTCCCAATGCTTCTATCGATTTAAGTTGCTAGATTAACCCTATCTTGATATTGGAATTGCATGTCGTGGTCACATGGTCATCCCCTTATATGTCGTACCATAGTACGTGTACCCCAAGTACGAATCCTCATCGGCTCAAGGAGTCCTAAATCTAGATCCATGCTTAGTGTAATGCTTCAAACAACAATCATTATACCACGATACTATTGCTGTCCAATTACCCTGACTGTGCTGGAAGGTACACATGTATTTACATATAACATGAACGATCACTTAGCACGTAGAGTCACACCTCAGTGCACTCATTAAATAGCACCACAGTGCATACTACTATTGTATCTCAATACACACTTAGGAAAGGTACCAGCACATATAAAGGTAGTCAGGTCAGGAATATGGTCAAGTCAGGAAGTCACACGGATCTCTCGTGACATAAAAGTCACACATGAAATCCGGTTGAAGAAAAACATGAAGATTCTTGGAGCCAACATAAGGATCTACAACTTCCATGTTGGAAGTTGAGAGAAATTCTCGCCATAATGCAATCAATAGGACACAAAATATACAAAACAGCCAAAGTAGGCCCTATGCAGCCAAGGGTAGATGGGCATGTAGCTCAGCAAAGCTGGGCCATGCAGCTCAGAACGAACGGGTGCATACAGTTCAAAAAATATGGGTGTTCAGCGGCTGAAGGGATGCGCGCTCATGCGGCTGGGAGTGAGTAAGCTCGTGCGGCTGGGAATGGACGGGCACATATGCGGCTGGGAGCATGCGGGTCATATGCGGCTGCGGCATGGTTGAAGCAGGCTTATGCGGCTGTAAAAGAATCAGGCTATATGCGGCTACAAATAATCAAACTTATGCGGCCGAGAAAACAATCAGGCATATGCGGCAAGGATTGAGGCAGGCTCATACGGATGAGATATGCGGGGAGCATGCGACTCAAGAAATCAGAGTTCATGCGGCAGTAGGGGATGGATCTTATGCGGTTGGGGAAGCACTCATGCGACTGCGATGGCTCATATGGCTTAGAATACACATGCGGCTGCAAATGCTCATGCGGCTGAAACTGATTATACGGCTGTAACTGCTCATGCGGCCAGACTGCTTATGCGGTTGGAACTGCACATGCGGCTAGAAGAGGAAAACTAAGTTCATGTGGCCAAAGGCTAACAAGCCATGAGGCCAAGAAAAACTTGCCGCATGAAAGTTCATGCGGTCAAGCACTGTTCTTCTTCTCCATTTTTCGAGAAGAAAAACTATGGAAAGCCATGGCTTCAAAGCTTCATAACTCATTCATCCAAGGTCAGAATCCAGACTTCCATAGGTCAAAATGGGGCAGAAAAAAATTCTCTACAACATGGAACGATCAAAACTTGAGAATAACAAGGTTAGGTAGATCAAAACCAAGAAAAACAAAAATACATAAACTTAGATCTACATGAATGGTGCCATGGAAATCAAAAATGCTAAGTACTAAACTTATAGAGGATGATGAGAAGAACAATATAGACAAATTATATCAAAGAAAAATCAAAAAATAAAAAGTGCAAGAATCTCTCCATTTGGTGCAAGATGTACTTGCCTAAACGTTGGGAGAAAAAGAAATAAAAAGAGTGAATGGATGAGGAGGGAGAGAGAGAAAGAGAATAAATATAGGGGTTCGGTTGACTCCTAATCTCAAGCATGCACCTAACCATGTGACTAATGACATGTTAAATGCTACATGCAATTACTAATTAAATTAATTAAATAAATAAAATCCTAACCACAACACGGTTCAGAAATCCTATCATCGAAATAGTGAACCACGCCTACAACCAAACAAGGACAAGGGGTAGTACACTAATCCATGACGAGATACTATTCTATGCCATGGCCAGTTACAAATATATGATACATACAATCAGGATACAGGCGCCAGATACCATATACAGAAAAAATCAAAAATTTACGTATTTCGAGAATGGGGAGTGACATATTTCAACCCACTAACTACGTATATCCATGCTCGTGTTCCGAGTTGACAACAAGTAAAAGTGCTCTCTACATGTTCCGAGTTGACAACCGAGATTTAGGGCCAACATTTTCTTTCATGAATGGTTAGGAACCAAATGATCTGACTCATAAGAAAATAAGGCTAGGTTTGAGACAGTAGAAAGGATACAAAAATTCCTATGTAGTTATTTGAGTAAAAGAAAATACATTTGAGTAAAAAATATTTGCCATCTTTAGCTTTTAAAAGAAGCCTTGTCGCAAGACAACAAAATACGAGTTGGAACAAGTAGAACAATCTTTTTGGTTAAAGAGTTTAAGCCCTTTTTTGAAACCTGACACTGACATGTTACTTCTTTGAAAAGTTGTCACATACGCATAAAAATTTGGTTGTATACCTTGTCATTTTGGAGACTGGACTTAAGTTTGATTTGCCCTAGTTTGCTATATACCTGTAACAAGTGCTAATTTCTTCGAGTTCTTGTTTCAATACTTTTTATGAATTTTGTTTTTTGGTTATTCATCACAGGATTTAAGGACTCATGAATTTGTATGCATAGTAGTTGTTTTTCTTATTGTTTAGCGATTCAATATAATTGTGGAATTTCAAACATTTCTTTCACTGATGTTCATTTTCTTGTTGTCAATTTTGTAGATACTCCTGAAGATGCATACTTTAAGTGTCTTTTCTTCCCTCTCCCCCCTGACCAACTTGTTTTTCATTATTTAAGTATGTATTTTGGGTTCATGTTGGATATACTTGAATGTTTAATAGATGATTCAAAAACATTATGTAGTGCTTAATGTTTTGGGTTTAGAATTTTGTATGTAAGGTGAAGACTATGGATTCATTTTGTAACTGATGGTGTGTGTGATGTATTGTATTTTGGATTTATTTTGGAAATGATGGTAAAAGATGCTTAATGTTAAGCTTTTTTGTTGTTTATCAATTGAATGTTATAGTTATATATGATTTTGTTGTGTTCTACAATGTGGTAAAGAATGCTTGATGTTGTTAAGCTTTTTTTGTATGGGAGCTCCGATATCTGGAGATACATCTGAGGACAAGCATGACAACGACCATGAACATATGAATTATGTTATATGTGTATTTAAATTGTATGTTTTATAGCTAGAAAATGCTAACAATAATTTCATATGGATTACTTTTGGGACGGTTATTTAATTGTCCTAGATATAAACGACATCCTTTTGTGACGCTGGTAAATTTTTCTAGGACGGATGTTATTCGTCACAAACTCTTTTATTTTGGGACATTTTAGTAAACTGTCATAAACATAAAATAATTCAAACTCTTTTGGTACTGTTAGATTTTTCGACCCTAAAACCAAATTAGGACGGTATTTTCTGTCATAAACTTTTTGCCACGCCACCTTAATAGCACTGTTACATACCGTCCTAAAATTCGTCCCAAATTACGATTTAGGACTGATTTGGGCCTTTTTAAGACCGATTTTTGGCGTCCCAGAAAGACATTTTTTTTGTAGTGGGGTTGTGGCTGTTGGAATATCTCATTGCATCTTGCTAGTAATTAGGCCTGTGATAACCCTAGTTAGTTAATGTATCAAGCCGTACTCATTGCTTGGCCGTAATTGATTGGATGGAGTCTAACTCAGTCTAGTCTTGTCTTGATCCTGCACAAGAATGTAACATGATCTGATTGCTTGTGCTTTTTTTTATTGATAAATGGTGGGAAACCAAGTTTCGTTCAGATGAAGGGTTATAACCCCGGTCCTTGTTTGGTTTTAAGGGTTGTAACTTGGTTATCCGAATAGTCCTATGGTTATCTTATCATATATCATCATAATTTCCATATCTCCAGTTTTATTATATTATTATGTTTGGTGCTAATTGTTGGTTTTATTTCTTAAGTGAAGCCTCCTTTGTGGCACTGGCTCTTTCTGGGGTCTGACCCAGCTGGTTTTGCGTGGCCAGATACCGGAGCCGCTCCAGAGGATCTTCCTATCTTCCAGCCAAATGGTGACCACCAGGCGTAACCAAGGAAACGAGTAGGTTTCCCTTTTGTTCTTCCACTTTATTGTAAAAAATTCTTTTGAGGCATTTAGCCGACGAGCACGTGTTAGCTCGATTGCACTTTACTAACAGTCTGCCTACGGGCTGTAACAAGATTGACGAATCCTAGGGTTGATCATGTATGACTGAAACTCTTGCTAGTCTTCATATTTTGTACGACTCGCTTTATGATCATCCAAATATGTAATGTATAGGATGCCTTACTATTGTATATTTGATTCTCTAACATCTTGTAACTGCTATTCCTTGCATAAGATTGAGACAATAGGCTTGTTCATGACCATAAAAAACTGATGGCTTGTAGTTAAACCCTCATGTATATAGATAGCCATGACCGTATAGCGAGGTAGGTTGTACTTCGATATACGTAGCTGGTTATGTATGCCTTCGCTCTCCAGTATTCTGGTTCTGGGGCGTTACATGGTTTAAGTGGTGGCCCATGCAGGTCTTCTAAAATAAGATATATGAGGGTTTACCGAATAGATGTCTCAATCAACACTCGCCCTTGATCTCTGCTCGTATCCTCTAAATCCTTGAAATCTTGACCTGATCACTTGCTTGTATCTTTGATCTGTCCTGGTCCTTCCTTATTATTTCCTGTGTCGTCTTCTTCAGCGGCATTGTTCTTGGTCCTACCGATCGGCAAGGCGGAGCACCTCCCGTGGACCTACAACAATCTGGAGATCAAGCCCAACATTCAGGAGTAGCCTCTAGAGTCATGCCTATTGGGGGTTAAGAGCCACCAGTTCAGCCAGCCCAGCGTGCAGAGCCTGATGATGGCACCTTGGTGGATCTCATCAGGACATTACTAGCTTCTTAAAATCGTCGGGACGACGCCCTACACCTTACAGTATAAGATGCTCTGAACAGAGGCAGTCATTAAGGGAACCAGGCAGCCAACAGTTTCAAGCATTTGAACCCTCTATTTTTTGATGGTAGCAAAGATGCTATTGCCGCAGATGCTTGGCTGCAGGATACAGATGTGATTCTAGAAGTGACAAAGATGCCCAAGAATGAGAAGGTGGCGGTAGTATGCCTATAGTTATTGGATCTTTCCCGCAGCTGGTGGACGGCACAGGCAGTTGGATTAGTGGCACCTATTGTATGGACAGTATTTTATGAGAGATTCCAGACCAAGTACTTCGATGCTGTAGCTCGGTACGATCTACAGACGAGGTTCACTAATCGAAAGCCGATGGACAGGACGGTCGACGGATATGCGACCGAGTTTTTGAGACTTAGTCGGTTTGCTCCCACCTTGGTAGCAACCGAGTTCGACAAAGCCCAGCAGTTCCAACAGGGGCTCCATCTAGAGATTTTTTTGGCGGTGGAGCAGTTCGAGCATCAGACTTTTGATGCGATATTGAGAGCAGCTAGGAGGTACGAGTATACCTCCCAGAGGATTGAGGACCGGACCGAAAGTCGGAAGCGGTCTTACGGCTAGATAAATCAGTCTTCAGCACCAGCCCCGGCAGCTAGGGCCTTGACCATTGGAGCTCCGAGGCAAGAGGCCTCAGTGACGCCGGTTCAAAATTCAACCCCTACGAACCCTCAGCAGCAGAAACAGAAGCACTCTTCCGCAGTGGGATGTTGGTATTGCGGAAAGTCCGGACATGTGGTGGCAGAATGTCACTGGGCACAGGAATCGTATCTAGCTTGTGGGGCAGCGGATCACAAGATAGGATCCTGCCCGAATAGGGATAGTTCATCGTCGTCTAACTTTACTAGTCCTTCGGTGAGAGGACCAGCACCAGTCCAGCAGGAGTATCAGCCTTAGAGGCCATTGCCGCCTCAGTCCCAAGCATTCCAGCAGTAGAACCCCCTGCAGTATGCACAGGACCAAGCCCTAATTCAGAGCAGACAGAATGGTTTTTAGCAGATGGGACCAGCACCCGGAGGACATGGTCAGGTGATGGCGATGACCGTAGAAGAAGGATTAGCACCAGGTGATGTAGTGGCCGGTACTATTCTCGTCAACTCCTTTCCGGCATTAGTATTATTTGATTCTGGTGCATCGCATTCATTCATGTCTGTACAATTTGTGACACGGATAGGACTGGAGCCCGAGTTATTATCAGTAAGGCTCAATATACTTACTGGTAATGGTCTTGTGAGAGTAGATAGAGTATTTTCCTCGTGTCGGATCGTAGTTAGCAGTAGAGAGTTCCCCGCTAGATTGATAGAGTTCCCGATGGCCGATTATGATGTGGTCTTAGGGATGGATTGGTTAAGGAACCAGTATGCTAGGATAGACTACCATGTTGGCAGAGTTGTTTTCAGCATTCCAGGCGAGCCAGAGTTTTCTTTTTCCCTAGGCGAAGTTGAACCTTCTCCTCTAGTATTGCAGATGGCAGTAGCATCAGTACAGTTACCTCGGATAGTCGAGGAGTTTCCAGATGTTTTTCTAGAGGAGCTTCTAGGAATGCCGCCAGCGTGAGAGATCGAGTTTACTATCGACTTAATCCCAGGAATAGCCCCAGTATCGGAGAGAGTCTACAGGATGGTGCCGTCAGAGTTAGAGATATTGTACAAGATGATTGAAGAACTCAGGACTAAAGGATTCATTCATACAAGTGGATTACCTTGTGGAGCCCCAATGATTCTTGTGAAAAAGAAGGATGGTATGTCCAGATTATTGTTGATTATCGTACCTTGAACTCAGTGACAATCAAGAACAGAAACCATCTCCCAAGGATAGATGACTTGTTTGATCAACTCAAGGGGGCATCCATATTTTCGAAGATTGATTTGCTGTCATGATACCATCAGATCAGAGTCAAAGAGCAGGACATCCCGAAGGCAGCTTTCAGATCTAGGTATGGGCATTGGGAGTTCCTTGTTATGCCATTTGAAGCAACCAATGCGCCGGCTGTATTTATGGACCTCATGAATCGTATCTTCATACCTTATTTGGATTAGTTCGTGTTTGTGTTCATAGATGACATCTTGGTCTATAGCAAGAGTGAAGCAGAGCATGAGCAGCATCTCAGAATTATCCTCCAGATTCTCCGAGAGCACAAGTTGTTTGCGAAGTTCAGTAAATGCGAGTTCTGGCTCGATTGCATTTCGTACTTAGGTCATATTATCACCAGCGGAGGAGTAGAAGTGGATCCCCAGAAGATCGTAGCTATTGAGACATGGACAGTACCCAGTACAGTTGTAGAAGTTCACAGTTTTCTTGGCTTGGCCAGCTTCTACCGGCGATTTATTTCAAACTTTGCTCGGATTTTAGCGCCATTGACCCAGTTGACCCGCAAGGATGTGCCATTTGCTTGGACAGCAAAATATCAGGATTCTTCTGAGAAGTTAAAGTAAGGTTTAATGACGTTACCCATTCTCATGCTTCCAGATGGGACCGGGGGATTCTCAGTATATTGTGATACATCAGGCAGAGGTTTAGGCTGTATTTTGATGCAGCATGGGAAGGTAATAGCTTATGCGTCTTGCCAACTTCGTGATCATGAGAGGAGTTACCCAATCCATGACTTGGAGCTGGTAGCAGTAGTGTTTGCACTTAAGTTGTGAAAACACTACTTGTACGGAGATAGGGTAGAGATTTTCACCGACCACAAGAGCCTGAAGAATGTGTTCACTCAGAAGGATCTTAACATGCGTCAAAGGAGGTGGCTAGAGCTGCTTGTGGATTATGATGTCAACTTGCAGTATCATCCAAGAAAGGCCAATGTAGTAGCAGACGCGTTGAGCAGAAGAGCCGAAGTTTATTTCCTCACAGCGCAACCAGAGCTATTAGCAGATCTTCATAAGATGGGTATAGAAGTTGTCCTTTCTACCAATGTGGTATTGATGGCAAGCATGCAAGTTCAGTCCACTATAGTTGAGAGGATTCGGATGGCACAGTCCACAGATTCCAAGCTTCAGGGAATCAGAGTAGAGTGTGAGACAGGATGCCGGCCAGTGTTATGCATTTACGAAGATGGTATACTTCGACATGGAAAGCATCTTTGTGTACCCAGTGGAGATATCAGACAGAAAGTCATGGCAGAAGCTCACAGTTCTCAGTATTTTATTCATCCCGGTGGCACAAAGATGTACCGTTATATTCGACAACACTTTTGGTGGAATGGCATGAAGAGGGAGATAACCCGGTTTTTTTTTTCGGTGTTTGGTATGCCAACAAGTTAAAGCTGAACATCAAAGCCCAGATGGACTTCTTCAGCCCTTGTCGATTCTAAAATGGAAGTGGGAGCATATAACCATGGATTTTGTGACTGGATTACCTAGGTCCCCGGCCGGTAGAAATGCTATTTGGGTTATTATATATAGGCTCACAAAGGTGGCTCACTTTCTCCTATTCAGAATTGGTCAGTCGTCAGCTCAGCTAGCAGAGATGTACCTTAGGCAGATTGTCAGATTTTATGGTATACCAGTCAGTATCAACTCGGACAGAGATTCAAGATTTATGTCACACTTTTGGCGCAGTCTGTAAGAGAGTTTTGGAACTCATCTCCAGTTTAGCTCAGCTTATCATCCGCAGACAGATGGTCAGTCAGAACGTACCATACGAACCTTGGAAGATATGTTAAGATCTTGTACACTCGACTTCGATGGTTCGTGGAAGGATCACCTGTACTTGGTGGAGTTCTCGTACAACAGTTTCCAGGCCAGTATCCAGATGGCACTGTTCGAGACACTGTATGGTAGGAAGTATAGATCTCCGCTAGCATAGGACGATGTTGGAGAGAGGCAGATTCTCGGTCCAAAAATGATTACTCAGACCGTTGAGGTGGTCAGAAGAGTCAGGATCATCTTCGAGTCGCACAAGATTGCCAGCGCCATTGGGTCGATTCTCATCGGCACCTCCTTGAATTTTCTGTCGGCGACCATGTATTTCTTAGGATCTCGCCTAACCGTGGCGTCATTCATTTTGGTGTACAGGGAAAGCTTAGTCCTAGGTATATAGGGTCGTTCGATATCTTCGAGCGAGTAGAAGACGTGTCCTATCGTCTCGCTCTCCCGCCGTTGTTGCATGAGGTACATGATGTCTTTCATGTATCCCAATTGCGATGGTATATCCCAGATTTGAGTCATGTCCTTGATCATTCGGAATTGATTGTTGGTACCAACCTTTCATATGAGGAGAGACCCGTATCCATATTGGACCGAAGAGAGAAGATACTCAAGAACAAGACTATCAAGTTAGTCCGTGTTGCTTGGGGTCATCACTCTTTGGGTGAGTCAACGTGGGAGCGTGAGGATGACATCCGATCGCGATATCCCGACCTGTTTGACTCGTAAGGTATAATGTCTTCCTTATGCCTCATGCCTTCGATTCCTTGTCTGCATGATTGATTGTCTGATTGATTGCTTAGATATAACTTGCTTGTGATTAATATAGCTTGTCCTTGCCTCTCTATCCTTTTAATTAAATTCCGAGGACGGAATTCTTTTAAGGTTAGTAGAGTTGTAACGTTCGTAGTTCGTATTACGTATTTTGGTATACGTATACGGAATTCCGACCCGTAATTAGACTTGTCTTGCTTAGCTTAATCCTGTTTTAATCTTACCTTGGTTTATTTTGGATTCATCCTGGATCGACTTGTCTTGACTTGCTAGTCTTAGGTTTTACATTGGCATAGGTTAGTTAGCATTTCCTGGTTCATGTGGTTTATCCGAGCCTTGGCCTGCATTGGGTTCGGTTGGGTTAGGCTTGGTTGGGCTCGGTTTGGGTTGATATGTAAACCCCTACCCACCACCATCCCTCATTTATTAGTCCAACCACCATTCTTTCTCTTCATTCATTACTCATTTACTCCTCTTCTCTTCTTCTTCCTCATCTCCTTCTCCACCCACACCACCGTAGACAAGTGTAACTTGCTATCACAAGAGAACACCATGCTTTTATGGATGATTTAGCCTCCTTGCATGATTTTCAACTACTTTAGAACTTGGCTTTTCTCATTTTGATGCATGAATTTTTGTATATCTAGGTTTTAGCATTCTTTAATTTTTATGGTTTTAATCTACTAAACTGGCTTGTTTTTTTTTTTGAAAACTAAGAGTTCTATGTAGAAGGCATTCTGATGTTACGCAAGTTTGGTTTTGGAATGGTTGGATTTCATCGAGTCTTGACCGAGATGGGGCTTTCTTTAGCACTTGAGCTTTTACGCCTGCTTGTACCGGCCTTGGAGAGAAGATGAAGTCCTACGCACATGTTCTTACATATTAGCATAGCTTTTAGTTTACGCCCACGTTTTACATACCAGCATGTCATTTACCCCCCTTTTACGCACACATTTTACGTACCCGCATATTATTTACCCCTTTACGTACACGTATTTGTGTGCCAGCGTATTCGCTTCTACATCGAGTTCATTTGAACTCTACGCAGGGGCCTTCCCGCTCGCGTAGACTCGCGCTCGCGTAGACTCGCGCTCGCGTACTCTCCTACCGCGTAGAGTGTCCCGTACATAGAGCCTCGCTCGCGTAGACTCTCCCTCACTCGCGTAGAGCCTTGCGTGCGTAGAGTTTCACTTGGGTGCTCGTGCGCGTAAAGTTCTGCTTGTATAGGGTGCTTGCTATGCGTAGAGCCTTGCCCGAATAGAGTTCCCTCTCGCATAGGGCTCCCGCTCGTGTAGAAGCGGTCTTTCCTTGGTCTTGATCATGCATAACCATGCTCGCGTAGAGCTATCTAACTCCGTGTCTTGCTCGCGCAAAGACATTTTTACGCTCAGGGCCTCATAGCCTAGCGTAGTTTTATTCGTGTAGAGGCTTGAGCTCTATGCACACACGTTTGTCTCATGGTTCTTGCACCCCTTGTCACGGACTTGATGACTTGAATTGATTGACATGACTGGACAGATAATTGTACATGGACTGGTATGACAAGTAATTGACATGACATGACTGTTTGCCATTAAAATCTTTTAATTGCAAATTTTAATTACAAACAAAATAGTGTTACAATGTAGGACTTAGACCTAGTCCTAGGAGAACACTTTTGTTTATCTGGGTCCCTTGTGCCGATGGAGCGAGTGGTAATGCGTTGACTCCCTTGACGATCTGACGACGGTTCTCGGTTCTCTGAAGGTCTGAGTTGCTCTGGGTGCCGGAGCTTGCGGAGAGAAAGAATACATTGAGTGTCTGTATCTGCCTCTCTGCGTATAATCGTAGGTCTGTTTATGTATATGTCTGTCCGTAGGTGTGTGTATATGGAAGAAGGAAATGATCCCTCTATTTATAGCTTGCAGGCTGGCTGCTCATGTACACATAAGTAGGATGCACCGGTTTGTGGGGATGCCACGTGGTGATTGCTGATGGAGGCGCACGAACGATACACTCGAATTGAGGAGTTGAATCCTTCATGTTGCCGTTGTGGGCTGCGACCGAGATGACACGTAGCAACGGAGAGGATCTTTCAGTTGCTAAGATCTTGGGTGATTAATACCCCTTTATAGGCTGAATCGAGTCAATGGACACGTGTTGTAGGTCCATGGCTCAAAGATCTCGAATTTGGTGGAGAGTAATCAGATAGGATGTGCCTGGGATTGGGCGCATGAGAAGACTTTGGCTTGTAACCTTTAGGAGTTACGAACCAGTCTGGGCGCACGACTTTTGAGGCGCATACGAGGCTTCAGTAGTGACTTGATCTCTGTCTTTAGGGATCAAAGAAAAGTCTGAGGCGCACGGCTTTTGAGGTGCATACAGAGATTTGGGCGCATAGCTGCGGGGGCGCATGCGAATGTTTGGGCGAACACATGGCTTGTAACCGCCGGAGGAAAGTAATGATGATGCTGACGTCGGCGACGCTTTGTCTTCTGAAAAAGCTGTCAACTGTTCAGTCCTCGGGGGACGTGCTACCAACTCTGTCAGACTTCAGCATTTAATATTCTTGACAGGTGATGGGCCTTTAAGTGGGCACATCAATCTGCGTTCCACTAGGCGCATGGGGACGCACGGGGGCGCATCCTCATAAGGTGCTTGATGCTGATGGACGTATTTGTATGATGCACGGTCTGACCGACGCATCCGCTTTCTATGACATGTCTTTATTGGTCCGACTGTTACGTTCTTCAATTGCTTTAAATAGCCGTTTTGACTTGGCTTAATTCGAAGCGTCAGGTTCATCACCATTAATGCAAATTCATTGCACGGGATTCGGAGAGCCAGCCACTTGGCGTATGGGTTTGATTTGCCCGGCCTATAAATAGTGGCATAGAGAGAGTTTGCTTCTCGTTCTCTCACGTCCTCCCGAAATGAACTTGTTTGCTCAAGGACATTCTATTGACGAGATGCCCCCGAGGGTGAAGATACGACGCATTGTCTTTATTGATGTACTTGAAGGTGACTGTTACATCCAATAGTCAGAGTCAAAGGCTTCTGAGGCAGGCGAAAGGTGCCTGTTGCATCCAAAGATCGGGATGCTCGAGCCTCGTCTCCGTTATGCTGGAAGTGCCGCAGATCAGAATTGTGGTGCTCCGATCATCTTCCTTGGGCTTTGGGAGAGCTCCTCCTCCTGCTAGAGTGGGTGTTGGCCATTCTGGTTGGGTTGAAAGCTGCTCCTTTAGCCGCGGGTCGATTGCGGTGCTCTCTTCTTTCTTGGTTTGGAGAGCTCTTCCTCCAGCTAGAGGGTTGATTGTCCACCCTCGTTTTACTCAATAAATGCTTTATTAGTCGAAGTATTTGATCGAATCGAGGTAAGGTGCATATGCTGAGACTTCATGATGTACATAACTGAGGCTCTTGAAGAGATGTGCCTGACTGAGATGCCGAAGATATGAGCCTGACTGAGATGCTGAAGGGCGGCACATAACTGAGCTGCTGAAGGGATGCGCCTGACTGAGACACCGAAGAGATGCGCCTGACTGAGACGCTGAAGTGATGCGCCAAACTGAGACGCCGAAGATGCGTCTGTTTGAGAGCGCATGGTGGTTGCTGCGCCAGACTGTAAACTTAGGGTCTTTTTTTTGTAGAAGTTCTCCTTTGTACAGCCTTTTTTAAACATGTAATAGACTTTTATATGAAATAAAAATCTTCTTTTAATGTCTAAAATTTTGTCGTTTGCTGTGCCATGTACTTCATCTGAGCTTTCTGTCGCATGTAGGGTTAGGCACATAGGATTTCTAGTTCTAAAATTCCATGCTTCTACAAGACCCCCTTCAACGTTTCTAAAACTTTTATCAAGTTTTGGAATACTTTGAATAAGAAGCATGGTGGTGTCTTCAACGGGGCGCATGACTGTTCGGGCGCATGAGTACTCCGCGCATCAATGATGTGGCGCATGCTTCTCTCCGTTAATGCAAATGATAATGCTTCAAAGTAACCAAAAAGATTAATGATGATCTTTTTGGATTTATTTGCAGTTATCTCCTCACAGAACCCGAGGCGGCGGCTGAGGTCACACTTCATCGGTTCACGCGTGCGACTAAGCCTATAAATAGGCATCTGATGGAGAGAGAGGGTTCTTCTCCACTTTGCTTTCTTCTTCTCTAGAGTTCTTCTTCCGAAAAACCCTAAACTTCTTCTTTCACGAGATGGCTCCCAAGACTCCTCGCGGCGGTGCTGGCAATGGAAAGGAGCCTGCAGAGTTCGTCGAGGAGGACGCTCCTGTCATCATTGTCACTCCGGTCGACGTTCGGCCTGTGGTGACGGGTGGGTGTCATCTTTCA
This sequence comes from Iris pallida, assembly GCA_029216955.1. Classification (NCBI taxonomy): domain Eukaryota; kingdom Viridiplantae; phylum Streptophyta; class Magnoliopsida; order Asparagales; family Iridaceae; genus Iris; species Iris pallida. Next base: position 41,991 of record JANAVB010028669.1, read on the forward strand.
ACTTTTTTGAGACGAGTTTGGAGCACATGGCTGAGTTGCATCATGTTGTGCCCTAACTCTTTATCGCTGACGCGCATGGACTTCTGTCCTGATGATGCGCAAAGGCTATTCCGCCGACGCGCATAGGTTTAGGCCCTGATTATGTACCGAGGTTTTACTGCTAACACGCATGGGTTTACACGCTGATGATGCGCAGAAGCTTCACTGCTAACGCGCATGGGTTTAAACCCTGATGATGCGCCGAAGCTTCACTTCTGATACGCATAGGTTTAGACCCTGATGATGCGCCGAAGCTTCACTGCTGACGCGCATAGGTTTAGACCCTGATGATGCGCCAGGCTGTTTGACACACTTTGTCTTCTTAAAGCTTCTTGCCTAACTTTTGTTTCTACTGTGTCAGTGTCGATGACTATCCCTTTGCTGAATAAAGTCCTTCTAGATGCTTCTCTTTGTCAAATGGGAGTTGATTTTGACGAGGAGGTTATTAACCCCACGAAGGCTGCTATCCTACTTAATTAGCCTTCCGAGAGAATGCTGCAAATCCAGAATCAGTCGCCTGTTTTTCTTCAGAGTAATGGAGAGCGGCAACTGTTGAGTCTGAGGATGTGACCTTCTTAAAACCTGCCTTTTTGTTTGGTGACCGGCTGATCTGCACCGAGGCTAAGATACTGATGATAGGGAGACCATTTTCATTGTTGGAACCCAGCTAGAGGCTACGAAGAACATGTTGGTGGCGGCTCGATCATATCGTCCACCAAAGTTGGCAGGATATCGAGCTGCTGCTGCAGCATCAACGAGAGGTATTCGGGAAGATCCCCCCGCTGGGAAGAGGCGGACTGACACAGAAGCCGGTTCGTCTGTACAAAAAAGGCCGATAAAATGACGACTCCAAAGGCTACGGGAGTGCCGCCTGTAATGCCAATGGAATCAGTTTCTGCTGAGGTAAAGACATTTTCCATAACCATGGCGCTCCCTCTTTTTTGTAGGAGCCACTGAAAAGGAGACCCCGAACTCCAAAATCGGGTGCTAGTAGACCAAAAGAGGTGGCGGGCTCATCTGAAGAGCGCATTCCTCCGATTATGATGTATCTCGTGGAGGAGAATTCGGACGACGTCGTTCCTGCGAAGATTTTAGTATCTCCAGATTATGTTGGAAGGGAAGCTGAGGTTAAAGCAGTTCCCGGGAGGGTTCAAGCTGCCGTGGGGGCCTTTGACATTAAGGACCCAGCAGATAAGGGGCTTCCGGATGAGGAAGAGGAGTGGAGTTCGTCGTCTTCAAATGACGTTCCTCCAGAGATGAGTGAGCCAGTTGCGGGAGCAACAGACATGATTGAAACAGAGAAGAGGGCTGATTCCCCTTCTTGTCATGATGAGGGGAGGTCAGCTGTATCGTTGCCGAGTCCTACCCAGACTCAACAGCGGAGGCTGAGGTGGCTGCCGACCGGGAGGTAGCGATAGATTCTATCCTCGCGGAGGGATTTGATGATGAAAATGAGGCTCATCCGCCGATCCTGACTCCTAGGGAGCCGAGTCAGAAAACAAGTGTTGATCTCGCTGCTCTGCCGGAGGGGGAATGTCCCGTACGGCCTGCTGATAGTGTGTTGGGGACGGATGAGGTAGCCCCTGACGTCGGTGGTCCCTTCGAGCTTGAGAAGGGTAAGGGTTTGCTGGAACCCTCTGTTGCTCCTTCTAGCTTGGGGTACGATATCGACGCCTCTTTCGGCTCTTTCTGTTCTTTTGGCTCCTCGGGCTAGTAGCGAAATTCAAGCCCCTGTTGAGGAAGGGTCCGTTGATGCCGAGGTTTCAGCCTCGCAGATTGAAGTCGGCGGGTCTTCTTCTGGTCCGTCGTCTAGAGCAGCTCCTCCTACTCCCGCTATGACGCCTCAAGTGTTGGCGGATGCGGATGAGTACGTGAAGTTTATCGTTGAGGCGGTGTACAAGATGTTGCAGAGGGGCGTATCGGCGGTGATGAATGCCAATGGGAGTTTTGCGATGGAAAAAACCATGGCGCTCCCTCACATTGGTCTGATACGTTCCCACCAGGGCCATGATTATATGGCCGAGATTCTGGAGGCATCGGTGGCTAAGCTCGACCAGCTGCTTTTCGAGTTTCAGTGTATCCAGCGAAATGATCTCTCCGCTCTAATAGAGGCAGAAAAGGAGAAGTTGATCGCTGAAACTGAGTCATCTTATCAGGCCACCGTGGCTGTCTGAGAGCGTGAGGTGGCCGAAGCTGAGGCTGTGGTGGAGAGGCTGTCTCAATCCACGCAGGAGAAGATGGAAATGCGAGCTGCATTGGATGCCAGTATTGCGGAGGTTAATGCCAAGATTTGCCTCCTTGAAGACCAGCAGGCCCAACTCTAGTTAGATGCTGAGCGAGTCCAAGCTGAACATATAGCATCTAAGGAGGAGGAAGCGGCTTCCACCCGCCAGGCTCTTTTCCTGGCTCAGCAGCGACAACATTTGGACGAGAAGCATGAGGATGACACTTCTCCTAAGGCCATAGAAATAATGCGTCAAGAAGGAATGCCGAGTCCTGGCAACCGCAGAGACTCGGGCGGCAGACTTGAAGCGTCGGATCGAAGAGCTTTCAGCCAATCCCGGTGATGCTTAGGGATTGTAGCCTCTCCTTTTTTTGTTATTTTGTGTAATTTGCAACTCTTGCTGGGGATATATTTATTTACTTTTAAATAAAGAATCAAGAGTTTTGTGGTGTGTTCATTTTTGCTTTCATGAACTTGATGATTTGTGTGGACTTATTATCTTTTGCGCACCTTGGTTGTTAGGTACAGATAATAAGTTTGTGAGAACCTGACATGTTTGCTCAGAGGTGATGTGGACGTGGCAAATATGGGGTTCAAATGATGGAATCTTCCTACTCAGAAGTGTTATCGACGTGGTAGGAGTGACTCAGGAGGGATACGCGGAACTACTCAGAGGTAATGTGGACGTGGAAGTTCTGTAATCAATGTACGACAACGCAGGAGTTGTCTGTACGGGATGTTTACTCAGAGGTAATGTGGACGTGGTAAACATGATGGGTAGTGTAGTCTTACGGAGCATGAAATTCTGCTTTGTAGGGCGTAGGAGAATAACTCAGAGGTAATGTGGACGTGGTTGTCCTTCTACTGGAGGATTGAACGCCACGGAACAGCTGGGTTCTGGAACCGTAAGATTTTGTGGAAGGGAATTGTACGTGAGCCCCGATGATTGGGTCCACAAACTCTCTTATTGGGTGAAGATAGAAGTACATGTCTGAAGGATGTCAAGAGTAGTACTTCTTTAGGATCTTGCCGTTGATGGGCATCATAAACAAGTCCCCATTGGGTTTGGCGAGGCGGTAAGCACCGTTTGAGGTTACCGTCTCTATGATGAAAGGCCCCTCCCACTTGGGCTCGAACTTTCCTGGTGTCTTGTGAGGCAACACCATCGGCCTCCTGACTGCCATAACCAGGTTGCCTACTTCGAAAGTCCTCTGCTTGACCTTCTTGTTGAAAGCCTGTGATATACGCGCTTGATAGAGTTCGATACGCTGTTGATCTAGGAGACATTTTTCGTCAAGTGCCTCCAATTCTCGCAGACGGCAACGTTGATTGTCTTCCTCTGTTAATTGATTTGTGATTGCTACACGGAGTGAGGGTATCTGGATCTCGAGAGGGAGTACCGCTTCGCTTCCGTAGACCAGGGAGAATGGTGTATTGCCCGTCGGGGTCTGTACCATTGTGCGGTAGGCCCAAAGGCATTCGTCAAGATTTTCGTCCCAGACGTATTTGTTGGATGATAAGACCTTTTTGAGTAGCTTGATGATAGTTTTGTTAAACGCCTCGGCCAATCCGTTAGCTGTCGGGTTGTAGGCGATTGATGCCACGTTTTGAATGCGATTCTTGTCACAAAATCTGCTAAAAATATGGCTGATAAACTGAGGACTGTTATCGTGGATGATCCTCCGAGGTACCCCGAAATGGTAGATGACATGGTGCTTGATGAAGGTGACCACCCTGGAGCTCTTCACTTCCTCCAGTGGAACTGCTTCTGTCCATTTGGAGAAGTAGTCGATGATGGCTAGGATGAAGTGGTATCCCCTTGATGAAGGAGGGGTGATCGGTCCTACAATGTCTATGCCCCAGGCTTCAAAGGGCCAGGAGGCGACCGTAGGGTGTAGTGGTTCTGACGGTGTATGGATGAAGTCGGCGTGGAGCTGGCACGTATGGCACTTTTTGGCATAGTCGGCAGCGTCGACTGCCATGGTTGGCCAGTAGTAACCCATGTGTCGCAGTCGATCCTGCAACTTAGGGCAAGGTTGATGAGCCTAGTAAGTTCTATCATGAGCTTCTCGAAGGGCTTCGACTGCTTCTTCGTTTGACAGGAATCGAAGGAGAAGTTCATCGTAGGAGCGTCGGTACAGTATTTTAGTAGCTGTATCGTAATAGAATCAAAGGGAACGCCTCCTGACCGAGACGGCTTCTTTTGGGTCCTCTAGAAGAATTCCGTAGACAGCAAAGTCGATGAACGGGAACCTCAAGTCTCGGACATTAACACTAGCACTTTTTGACATGGCATAGGCCATTTATGAGCATAGGTTGTTTTTAGAACAGACCAAGTCTCGACCAACTACCGTAACGTAGTGTTGAGTCCCGAAGGATGCGGCCAATGAGGCTGCGAGACCAGCCAGAGCGTCAGCCTCCAAATTTTATAAAGGAGGTACATGTTCGATGAAGAACTTGGTGAAGGTTGAAATGATGTTTAATGCAACTTCTTGGTAAGGAATCAGATCTTCATGGCAAACTTCGTATTGTCCTCTGATCTGGTTAACGATGAGTTTTGAGTCGTCGTAGGCTTCCAGATGATTCATCCCCAGCTGTTGTGCCAGCTGGAGTCCCATGATGAGCGTATTGTACTCAGCAATATTGTTGGAGCACGGCTTCGAAAGGGAGTAAGCACGCTGGATGACCAGCTGATCGGGGTAGACTAAGACTACCACCACTCCTGCGATGATTTGGCCTTTAGGGCCTGTTCTTGAAGTGCCATCAAAAAACATCTGCCAGACGGAGCTTTCTTCGATGACGTTTGATTCTTGGACCTCGTCCGGGATGCCTTCATAGAGTCTGGAGGACTCTGGGATGGGGTGTGCAACTAAAAAGTCGGTCAGAGCCTGCCCCTTGACGGCTTTTTGTGGAACGAACACCATGTTGTATGGCGTTAGCAGGATTGCCCATGTAGCTAGCCGGGATTTCAATGACCCTGGCTTAGTCATGAGAACTCTGAGTGGATTAACTCGGGAGATGACATGAATTGTCTGGCCCGAGACATAATGGCGAGTCTTCTGGATGGCAAATACCAAAGCCAAACACTCTTTTTCAACAGGGTTGTACCGGTGTTCGGCCCCGATCAGTGTTCTACTGAGGTAGTAGATAACTTGCTTATAGCATGAATCGCTGTTCTGAGCCAGCAGAGCACCGAAGGAATGATCCATGGCACGGACGTAGAGGAGAAATGGTTTACCGGCGACGGGTGCCACCAGGACTGTCGGGCTCGTCAAGTAAGCCTTGATATCGTTGAAAGCTTTTTGGCATTCCTGTGTCCAGACGTAAGAGACTCCCTTCTTCATGAGCTGGGTGAAGGGTTGACATTTTTCGGAAAGGTTTGCTATAAACCTCCGGATGTATGCTAGACGCCCCTACAGGCCTCGAAGTTCTCGGAGGTTCTTCGGAGGGTCCATGTCAATGATGGCTTTGGTCTTCTCGGGATCGACATGAATGCCTTTCGCCGTGATAATGAAGCCCAAGAACTTTCCGCTAGAAACCCCTAGGAAGGATTTAGCGGTGTTCATCTTGAGTTGATGCACTCGCATGAGATTGAAGACTGGCTTAAGGTCTTGCTGGTGATCTCCTTTAAGAGGGCTCTTGACTGTGATGTCATCAACATAGAATTCGACTGTCTTACGAAGATGCTAACGGAAGATGATGCTCATAGCTCGTTGGTATGTCACACCATCGTTATTCAAGCCGAAGGGCATCACTGTATAGCAGAAAACCCCCTTCGGAGTCCTGAATTACGTGTATTTTGCGTCATCGGGGAACATCTTGATCTGGTTGTAGCCCGGATACCCATCCATGAAAGACATATGTTCGAAGCCACATGTGTTATCGATCATTAAGTCGGTGATTGGAAACGGGAATTCGTCCTTCGGGCAAGCAGTATTGAGATCCCTGAAGTCGATACAGACTCGTATCTTCCCATTCTTCTTGGTTACTGGGACGACGTTGGCCACCCAATCCGGGTGTTGTTCTTCACGAATAAATCCGCTGGTCAGGAGTTTGTCTACTTCCTGATCGATTGCGTTCATGATGTCAGGACGAAAACGTCGTTGTTGTTATTTTACATGCTTAGCATCAGACAAGATGTTAAGTCTGTGCATCGTGATCTGGGATCAAGTCCCGGCATATCTTCGTAGCTCCAGGCGAAGACGTCGATATATTCTTTAGCCAGTTGGATTAAAGATTCCCGGTCTGGTCCCTTTAGACTCTTATTGATGAAGATGGATTTGGAAGAAGATCCATCCCCGAGGTCGATCTTCTCGACTTCGTCTTCGGTAGGGGGTTCGCGTAATTCAAAATGAGACTCCCACTGTTCTCCTAGGCGTTGAGCCCAGGGTTCTTCCTCGAAGAATTCTGGCATTTGGTCTTCGCCTTCATCTTCTTGAGATTGTACAGATGTCATGTTGGATGAAGGTTATGCTGGGAAAAACTTCATCCGCACAATGACAGTGCGCACACATAGTCGGAGTATCCTCAGGCTGCTTGAGCTGACTGATGAAGGACTCAGCATCCTTCAGGGCTTCACAGAGAGCTTCACGAGTGTCCTTGGAAAGACGAAAGAGCTCAAATAGAGATAGTAGGACAGGAGTACTGGCAAGTTGTGCCAGTATGTCGAAGTTGTGGGGCTTTGCTAGCCCCGAAGCATTCTCCTTTCGCAGAGGCTTGTCGAAACGGGCCTCTACATGCTTCTACTTATTGACTGCTGGAGGCCTAGATGAGCCCTCTTCCTGGACGGCAGGAACGGTACAAGGAGGCACCATCTCGACGGCAGCTTCATCAGGTTGGGCGTTCTGATGTGAACGTGTCTGTACAAGAAGTACCTCTTTCGTAGAGGAAGAGACCATGCGACAAGACTTAATCTTCCTGCCCTTAGTTTTGGAGGCAGAGCGTACCTCCGGTTTAGTAACCTCGGAGACGAGATCAGGGTGAACCCATAAGACCTCTCCCCGGGATGTGGTTAGTGGGATGAGTCCACTCACGTTGTCACGAGTAGGTGGTAGATTGACCACCTCTATTGTCGCCTTAGGGATGGGGACGACGCCATCTTGTGTTGTGGTTGGCGGCAAGGTGCCAAATTGGAGTGACACCAGGTTAGCCGAGACCATTTTTTCCTCATAGTCGACGGAGATAACATCCGTATTGATCATGCGCTGGATGTAGTTTTTGAGGACGTAGCAGTCCTTAGTTGGATGTCCAACAAATCGATGGCAGTAACAATACCTCGGATTGTCCACTTTCCCAACCTCGTCGGGATGTTTCGGGTCCGGCAACTTGATCTTATCACTCTGCTTCAGTATCTCGAAGAGTTGTAGGGTGTCTTTATCGTTGAAAGAATAAACCTCCTTTGGCCTTGGTGCAAGTCGAGGCTTCTGGGTAGGTGTTGATGCACCTTTGGAGGCATTGACAGTCAATGCCTGTTTCCCCTTCGACTCTCCTCCAGGGTTGTTGGCTGCAGGCCGTTTCCCCTTGTCCTTAAAGGCAGGGAAACTAACTCCCAGAAGGCGAGCATTGGATGCCTTCTTTTCTGCTGCTTCTACTTCGATGATCAAGAAACTCCAGTCGGAAGGAGTAGTTGAGTTGAGCCAGAGTTTGATCGCAGGCAGCATGTTCATGCTGCAGAAGGAGAGGAGTGCATGGTCTGGCATGCCCAGGGGCAGTCTGAAGCAGGCCTGTCGGAAGGTTCGATGAATACTCGAACTGTTTTCTTCTCCTTCTGACGTATCTCTATAAGGGACGCCATTGTCATGTCCTTCTTGCCGTCGTAGAAACGGTCGAGGAAGAGACGTGTCAAGTTGTCGAAGGAAGATATGGAGTTATCGGAGAGACTGCAGTACCAGTCGTACGCCACTCCCTTCAGTGCCCCGACAAATATGCTGGTGAGTAGGGCGTCCTCCTTCGGGAGATGTCCCGTTTGAGACTGAAAGTACGTCAGATAGCGATACGGAGAGTCTTTCCCGTTGTATGGCATCAATGTTTGTGGTTTATACTTAGGAGGATAAACCACTTTGTTCTATTCGAGGGGATTTGGTTGTCAATTCTTGGACTCAAAGCGCTCGCACAAGTCCCTGATCATTTCGACCACGTCTTCCGTGGAGCTGGGAGTCGGGGAAGGTGGTACCGCCTGGAGTTGAGCATTTGAAGGCTCTGACATCCATGGTGCTTCACGGCAATCTGTATCCAAGAATACCCGTTGAAGGGGTATACTTGATTCTCCATTGGCCCCTGGGTCAGGACCGGTAGAAGGCGCTCTGGCCGAAGCGGACCGTATTTTAAACACTGCTTGAGTCAGTGTTTGCGTAGAGGCAGAAAGGGTTTTGAGTCCTCCCTCCAGGGTATCCATGCGCTGGACGAGGTCTGCTGGTGGCGCATCTGGCTCGGTATCATCACCAATTATGTATACTATCATGACACGGCTGGAAGTGGATGGATCGGTTGAGGCTTCACTCTCGACCTCACTCTCCTGTAGGGAAGTTGCCTCTCTTGGAGCTTCGTCCTGGCTACCCCCAGCTACGTTCTGGAGGACACCCTCGTCTTTGGGAGAAGTATCCGCAAGGGCCTGATTACCCCCAGTTCTGTCTTGGAGGACTTCTTCGTCTTCGAGGCACAGATTCACAGGGGCTAGACTACCCCCAGCTGTGTTCGGAAGGCTGATTTCGTCCCCAGGATGAAGATCCACTCCAGTTGTGTTCTAGAGGATATCTTCGTCTTTAGAAGGAGGATCAACAAGGGCTTGACTACCCCCAGCTTCCTTCAGGATCTTCTTTCTCTCCCGAGTGCCTTCAAACACTCCAGAGGATGGGACAGTTTTCATGGTTTTCCTCGGCTGGCTCTTGGACGAGGACGAGGAATTGCCAGTCACCTTTCGGATTGACGAAGAGTTAGAGATTATATTGCATGAAGCAACCTTTAGTTCTGGCTCTTCTTTTATTTATATCTTCTTTCCGATGCGGCATCGGAGGGGTGTTGATGATTGCAGCCGCTGGAACACCGACTGCCTTGGTGGTGGGACTGCTGTTTTACAACAACTGTTGATGGTGACTACAGCACAGGTGTGCCCTGTGAGGGGTGTATTGTGCTTGTCAATCGACTCTTCTGATCTGCGTTTGTGAATGATCATGTTACGTAGATCGTTGGAGGAGAGTGCCACCTTCGCACCCCCATCAAGCGCATAGCAAAGCCAATTGCTGGGGTGGTCAAGTAAATGATGCGCCCCCTGATCCAAAACCAAACAGGCGCTCAGATCAGTAGTAAGGGAACAACATTTACAGTGACTTGAACGAACCTCAAATGCACAACCAGTAGAGGCACGGGAGTTCAAGACCACAGGGTTTGCCTTGCTCGACTTGGTTGCGAACGCAACAGATGCGCCCAAGTGAGACAAGGACTTTGAAGGTCGACTCATTTTCGACGCAGAAGCACCCGAGTCGACCTTATACAGCTTACCATCAGCAGCGCGTATGATTGTGAGCGCATGCTTCTGGTTTGCTGCCGGCATAGCACGTTTGAGGCGTATGGCCCATGCTGCCTTAGACTTCTTCGTACCAGCCCACTGGGGTGCATATTACAAAGTCTAAATTCTTCTCGCCACTACAGCGAGTGAGTCTGTCAAAGACAGAGACCTTTTATGGCACATCAGAGGTGATGCGCCAGGCATTGGCTGTGCCCCTACTCCGTCGACGCATCTTTCTCGCCTGAGAGGGAGATGGCTGGGGAATGTGGTCAGCCGCTCGTTTCCTCGAGAGATGCGCTGCACCGGTGGGTGCATCTTGGCTGCTGCGAATATCAGCAGGAAGGGTAGGCTGCATCGACACATCCCCTTCGGTGATGGTGCCAGAGGCGTCGACCTTGCGCACCCAGACCTGGCGAGTCTTCTTCGGCTTCGACAACCGCTTCGAAGGACTCTACTGCCTTCAGAGATGAACTCCTCATATGCCTGTTGATTGAGGCGTACGACCAGCGTCTTGTGGGAGGAGCCCACCTTCACGTCGTCAGATTGCGACACAGCTTTCTCGATGGAGGAGAAAGAGGTCCCCAGCAGAGTCGCCAGCTTGTTTGCCATTAAAATCTTTTGATTACAAATTTCAATTACAAACAAAATAATGTTACAATGTAGGGCTTAGACGTAGTCCTAGGAGAACACTTTTGTTTATATGGGTCCCTTGTGCCGATGGAGCGAATGGTAATACGTTGACTCCGTTGACGATCTGACGACGGTTCTCGGTTCTCTGAAGGTCTGGGTTGCTCTGGGTGCCGGAGCTTGCGGAGAGGAAGAAGACGTTGAGTGTCTGTATATGTCTCTCTGTGTGTATTCATAGGTCTGTCTCTGTATATGTCTGTCCGTAGGTGTATGTATATGAAAGAAGGAAATGATCCCTCTATTTATAGCTTGCAGGCTAGTTGCTCATGCGCGCATAAGTAGGATGCACCGGTTTGTGGGGATGCCACGTGGTGATTGCTGATGGAGGTGTACGGACGATGCGCTCGGATTGAGGAGTTGAATCCTCCATATTGTCTTTGTGGGCTACGACCGAGCTGACACGTAGCAATGGAGAGGATCTTTCAGTTGCTGAGATCTTGGGTGATTAGCACCCCTTCATAGGCTGAATCGAGTCAAAGAACATGTGTCATAGGTCCATGGCTCAAAGATCTCGGATTTGGTGGAGTGTGATCAGATAGGATGCGCCTGGGATTGGGCGCATGAGGAGACTTTGGCTTGTAATCTTTAGGTATCACGAACCAGTCTGGGCACACGGCTTTTGAGTTGCATGCGGGGCTTCAGTAGTGACTTGACCTCAGTCTTTAGGGATCAAAGAAAAGTCTGAGGCGTATGGCTTTTGAGGTACATATAGAGATTTAGGGACATGGCTGCGGGGGCGCATGCGATTGGTTGGGCGGCCATGTGGCTTGTAACCGCCGAAGGAAAGTAATGATGATGCTGACGTCGGCGACGCTTTATCTTCTGAAAAAGCTGTCAACTGTTCAGTCCTCGGGGGACGTGCTGCCAACTCTGTCAGACTTCAGCATTTAATGTTCTTGACAGGTGATGGGCCTTTGAGTGGGAACATTGATCTGCATTCCACTAGGCGCATGGGGACGCATGGGTACGCATCCTCATAAGGCGCTTGGAGATGGGCGCATCTGTATGATGCGCGGTCTGACCGACGCATCCGCTTTGCATGACATGTCTTTATTGGTCCGACTGTTACGTTCTTCAAGTGCTTTAAATAGCCATTTTGACTTGGCTGAATCCGAAGCATCAGGTTCATCACCATTAATATAAATTCATTGCACGGGATTCGGAGAGCCAGCCACTTGGCGTATGGGTTTGATTTGCTCGCCCTATAAATAGTGGCATGGAGAGAGTTTGCTTCTCGTTCTATCACGTCCTTCCGAAATGAACTTGTTTGCTCGAGGACATTCTGTTGACGAGATGCCCCCGAGGGTGAAGATGCGACGCATTGTCTTCATTGATGTACTTAAAGGTGACTGTTACATCCAAAAGTCAGAGTCGAGGGCTTCTGAGGCAGGCAGAAAGTGCCTGTTGCATCCAAAGATCGGGATGTTCGAGCCCCGTCTCTGTTATGCTGGAAGAGCCGCATATCAGAATTGTGGTGCTCCGATCATCTTCCTTGGGCTTCGGGAGAGCTCCTCCTCCAGCTAGAGTGGGTATTGCCCATTCTGGTTGGGTGGAAAGCTGCTCCTTTAGCCGCGGGTCGATTACGATGCTCTCCTCTTTCTTAGTTTGGAGAGCTCTTCCTCCAGCTAGAGGGTTGATTGTCCACCCTCATTCTGCTCAATAAATGCTTCATTAGTCGAAGTATTTGATCGGGTCGAGGTAAGGCGAATATGCTGACACTTCATGATGCACATAACCGAGGCTCTTGAAGAGATGCGCCTGACTGAGACGTCGAAAAGATACGCCTTACTGAGACGCTAAAGGGCGACACATAACTGAGCTGCTGAAGGGATACGTCTGACAAAGACGCCGAAGAGATGCGCCTGACTGAGACGCTGAAGTGATGCGCCAAACTGAGATATCGAAGATGCGCCTGTTTGAGAGCGCATGATGGTTGCTGCGCCAGGCTGTAGACTTAGGGTCTTTTCTTTTTATAGAAGTTCTCTTTTGTACAGCCTTTTTTAAACATGTAATAGACTTTTATATGAAATAAAAATCTTCTTTTAATATCTAAGCTTTTGCCGTTTGCTGTGCCAAGTACTTCATCTGAGCTTCCTGGCGCATGTAGGGTTAGGCGTATAGGATTTCTGGTTCTGAAATTCTATGCTTCTATAATGACATGCCATGACTTGACCAGACATGACATGACTTAACAAGACATGACAAACAAGCCTGATGGGAACTATTGAATACTGTTGCGACGGCTAGCATGACATGACAAGAATGAATGACCTGGACACCGTAGATGATTGTGTTTGTACAAGTGAACCAGTACTGTCTTGTATCATGTCTAGGACAAGGACCCCTGAGTACCACGATCAGGGGTACCTACTAAAATTGACTAAAGCTAATAACTAGAATAATCCAGTAGTCATAAAAAGATTTCCCAGCTACAGGCAATCCCGTTATCTAGGCGCGCAAGTAGACTTGTAGCCTACCGACGAGTAGGGCACATTTCCAGCACACTGTCATGTGTTGCACCCTTCATGAACGAATATTCGACCTGGATAACCTGGATGGTCTGCAGGGCTTGTGGCTGTTGGAATATCTCATTTCGTCTTGCTAGTAACAAGGCCTGTGATAACCCTAGTTAGTTAAAGTATCAAGTCGTACTCATTGCTTGGCCGTTATTGATTGGATGGAGTCTAACTCAGTCTAGTCTTGTCTCGATCCTGTACAAGAATGTAACATAACATGATTGCTTGTGCTTTATTTTATTAATAAATAGTAGGAAACCAAGTTCCGTTCAGATGAAGGATTGTAACCCCGGCCCTTGTTTGGTTTTAAGGGTTGTAACTTGGTTATCCGAATAGTCCTATGGTTATCTTATCATATATCATCATGATTTCCATATCTCCAGTTTTATTATATTATTATATTTTGTGCTAATTGCTGGTTTTAGTTCTTAAGTGAAGCCTCATTTGTGACACTTGCTCTTTCTGGGGTCAGACCCAGCTGGTTTTGCGTGGCAAGATACCGGAGCAGCTCCAGAGGATCTCCCTATATTTAAGCCAGATGGTGACCACCAGGTGTAACAAGGCAACGAGTGGGTTTCCCTTTTGTTCTCCTATTTTATTATAAAAATATTCTTTTGAGGCGTTTAGCTGACGAGTACGTGTTATCTCGATTGCACTGTACTTACTATCTGCCTACGGGCTGTAACAAGATTGACGAATTCTAAGGTTAATCATGCATGACTGAAACTCTTGCTAGTATTCATATTTTGTACGACTAGCTTCATCATCATCCAAATATGTAATGTATGGGACGCCTTACTATTGTATATTTGATGCTCTAACATCTTGTAACTGCTATTCCTTGCATGAGATTGAGACAATAGGCTTGTTCATGACCACAAGAGACTGATGGCATGTATTTAAACCCTCATGTATCTAGACAATTGTGACCGTATAGCGAGGTGGATTGCACTTCGATATACGTAGCTGGCTATGTATGCCCCCGTTCTCCAGTATTCTGGCTCTGGGGTATTACATATTCTCCAAAATTAATCTGAGGTCAGGTTATCATCAGGTGAAGGTGAAGAAGGAGGATATTCCGAAGACAGCATTCAGGATACGGTATGGCCAGTTTGAGTTCATGGTGATGCCGTTTGGGTTAACTAACGCCCCGACGGTGTTCATGAACTTGATGAACAAGGTATTCCACCAGTAATTGGATAAGTTCATGGGGGTGTTCATCGACGACATCTTGGTGTATTCGAAGACCCGAGAGGAGCATGAGGAGCATTTATGAGTGGTTTTAGAGACTCTCAGGAAGGAGCAGCTTTACGGCAAGCTCTCGATGTGTGAGTTCTTCTTGGATCGAGTTGACTTCCTAGGTCATGTTGTGATCGAAGATGGGATCTCAGTTAACCCGAAGAAGATTAGAGCAGTTGAGGCATGGACAGCACCGAGTTCAATTGTAGAGATCGGGAGCTTTCTGGGATTGGCAGGATACTACATGAGGATTGTTCAGGATTTTTGCGGATTGCAGAGCCATTGACTAGGCTGACCTGGAAGGACACAGAGTTTATCTGGTCGAAGGAGTGCCAGGTTGCTTTTGATGAGTTGAAGAAGCGACTGACGACAACCTCGATTTTGATATTGCCATCAGGATCAGGTGGGTTCACTATCTACAGTGACCTTAGGAAAGGGTTTGGGTTGTGTCTTGCAGCAGCATGAAGGTGATTGCCTATGCATCCAGGCAATTACTTCCGCATGAGAAGAACTACCCTACCTATGATTTGGAGTTGGCGGTAGTTATCTTTGCTCTTAAGTTGTGAAAGCACTATCTATACGGAGAGCGTGTGGAGATCTTCACAGACCACAAGAGCTTTAAGTATGTGTTTACATAGAAAAAAGCTCAACCTGAAACAGCACAGATGGTTAGAGTTGATGAAGGACTTCAATTTTTATTGCAGTATCATCCAGGGAAAGCCAACGTAGTTGCCGATGCCTTGAGTAGGTATCCGGTTGCTATGTGTTTGACGATAGATCGTCACTTGTTAGCAGATTTGGGAGCTTGGGGATCGAGGTGATCGTGCCAGGAGTTCAGATACAGATATGGGGGCTTCAAATTCAGTCAGACTTGATGGAGAGGATCAAGTCAGCTCATTTCGACGATGTTACTCACGGTGTATCCGAGAGCAGGTTCGAGCAGGATTGGTGGATTATGAGTTTGTCATTGCAGAGGATGGCGCATTGAGGCAGGGTTCCAGACTATGTGTGGCTAGCGGAGAGCTTTAGGAGCAGTTATACAGGAGGCCCATTGTTCTCAGTACTCTATGCAACCAGGTGCCAACAAGATGTATAGGGATTTGAAGGAGCAAGTATGGTGGTATGGGATGAAGCAGGAAGTAGCATGCTTTGTAGCCAGATATTTAGTCTGTCGACAGGTTAAGGAAGAGAGGTAGAGGCCAGGAGGACTGTTGCAACCATTGCCTATTCCAGAGTAGAAGTGGAAGCACATCACGATGGATTTTGTTTCTAGATTACCTCGTACACCAGGAAGGGAAGACGCGATTTGGGTCATCGTAGACAGGTTGACCAAATTGGCCTATTTTTTGCCATTTAAAGTGGGTACATCTACTGAGAAGCTAGCAGAGATGTATATGCAACATATTGTCAGGATATACGGAGGTCGGTGAGCATTGTCTCGGATCGGATAGTCGCTTTACTTTCTATTTCTGGTGGAGTCTGCAGACTAGTTTGGGAACTCAGCTCAAGTTCAGTACTGCATACCTCCCTTAGACGGACAGTCAGAGAGGACTATTCAGACACTCGAGGACATGCTGCGGACTTGTGTTCTAGATTTGGAGGATATTGGAAGGATCACCTGCACCTGGTGGAGATTGCATACAATAACAGTTTCAGGCCAGCATTGGGATGTCACCATTAGAGGCACTGTACGGGCGTAGATGTCGTACACCCTTCTCTTGGATGACGTTGGAGAGCGATCTTTATTGGAACCTGAGTTGGTTGTTGATACAGCCGAGAAGGTGAAGCTCATCAGTGATCGACTTCGCGTGGCACAGGACAGACAGCGGCATTGGGCCGATACCACAGAGACCTTTGCAGTTTGAGGTACAGCTTAGACTTAGGATTAAAATCTTGTTTTTTCTTGTTTTATTTGTTTAATCATGTGATTGTTATAGTTATGTTGAGACCATGTTTGTGCTTGGTTGGAGATCTGGTGTTCTTGAGAATATCTCCGACACGTGGTACTATTCGCTTTGGTGGAGGTGGAAGCTTAGTCCTCATTTCATCGGACCTTCGTCATCAGCGGAAGGGTCAGTGACGTGTCATACAGACTGGACTTGACCCCTGTATTAGAGGAGTCCATAATGTATTTCACGTGTCGCAGTTGAGAAGGTATGTGGCGATCCCAGCCATGTACTGGATCATTCCGAGATCGAGTTGGGCCCTACTCTCAGTTATCTAGAGCAGCCTGTGAGATTCTGGATCGACGAGAGAAGGTGCTGAGGAACCAGACGATCCCCTTGGTATGCGTAGCTTGGAGGCATCACTCTCCAGGTGAGTCTACTTAGGAAAGGGCGGATGAGATGCACGAGCAATACCTTATATTTTTCAGTCTTGAGGTATGATTTTTCTATCCTTCTCATGCATTTAGTTTGTCTTTAATTTCGAGGAAAAAATTATTTTAATCGAGGAAAAATTTTTTAAGGAGGTAGATTTGTCATAGCCATTTTTAATTTAGGGGTATTTTAGTCATTATGTATTTATTTGAATTTTCTTATTAATTTATAATTAATGTAATGCTTTGTAGCTTGATTGGTGTTTTGAGTAGCATAAGGTAGTTTGACCTTAGTCACCCTTCATTCATAGCCTAATATGATAATTAGAATTATTTTTTTACCTTTAGAATTAATTTTAGAATTTCTTTTATTTTTGGCAATGAATTAATGATTTAAAGTCATTTTTACATAGGCCTTTTAACCCTTTTTGACATGGGCCTTTTAGCAACTCATGGAGTGCTTGGCCCATGTGCAAACCCTAACCCTAACACCCCCTAGCTTGGCCGGCCATATGCATCCTCCCCTCTCATTTGCAGAAACTCATAGCCTCCATAGAGCAAACCCTAATCTCTCTTTTCTCCATAACCCTAGATTTCTCATCCGGAGTCCGTTTCACCTCAAACAAATTCTGTTGCACTCGTTGGGAAGAGGAGGATTTGCTAGAGTACTGCTAGCAAGGAGGAGGAGGCATTTGCTTGGGAGAAATCGGTCGACAAAGCGCTCCGGGAATTCCTTTTAGTGAGATTGCGACTCTCAATAGGTAAGTCCCGATTTACCTTTGTTTCTCATGAATTTTCTTCATTATTGCATCCATATAGGCACCCTTGATCTATGTATAAAGTTTGGCAGGATTTTGGTTTCGTTTGATAGCGGTATCGGACACGTATCGGTCTTTTGTTGCACGTGTTCGACAAAATGCCACTTAGAGCTGAAAAGTGTTAATTTTCGATTCTGTTTTCAGGAATTTCTTCCTTATATGATTTGTAACAACTTTCGTGAAGACGGATCGAAAATTGACACGATTTCGGCATCCGAACGGACACGGAGACGCTGGACGAGATCCCGTACACGGTCCCGTGCACACCCTGCGGTCTGTGCGTCATAACTCGACAACAGAGCTCCATATTGTGTGAAATTTTATGAGCACGTAGGGACAACATTTGCCCACGTGCTCAAAAAATTTCACGACGTTTCGTCGAGCGAGCGCGGAGAAATTCGACGTAAACTGGTAAGCCTACACAGTGCACGTGGCTAAATTTTGCCGCTGAAATGGCCTTCATACGTGGACACGGCACATCGAGGACCCATTCCAGGAGCATAAACACATAGCCCTATAACTAGACTACCCAGGGACCCGATCCCGAGTTGCGGCGTGGCTCGGATCGCGAGCCACGAGGCTCGATACGCACCCACGGTTGCGCATGCCGCTCGGCTGTCGTGGGTCGCCATGTCGCGTAGGCACGACATAGTGTCGTGTCAGCATGCCCTAGCCCTACCCCGGTGTCACACCCCGAACCAGAATACTGGAGAGCGGGGGCGAACATAGCCAGCTACGTATATTGAAATGAAGTCCATCTCGTTATACGGTCACGGCTGTCTAGATATGAGGGTTTACTACAAGCCAACAATCTCTTAAGGTCAAGCCTACTGTCTCAATCTCAAGCAAATAATATAATCACAAGATGTTTGACCACCAAATATACAATAAAAGGCGTCCCAAATATTACATATCAGCTGATCATGAAGCTAGTCGTACAAAATTCTAGGACTAGCAAGAGTTAAGTCATACATGATCAACCCTAGGATTTGTTAATCATGTTTACAGCCCGTAGGCAGACAGTAAGTAAAGTGCATCGAGCTAACATGTGCTCGTCGGCTAAACGCCTCAAAAGAATAACTTTACAATAGAGTGAGCGAAACAAAATAGAAAACCCACTCGTAGCCCGGGTTCCTTCTAGTCGCCACCATCGGGCTGGAGGTTCGGAAGATCCTCGGGAGCTGCTCCGAAATCTGGCTACACAAAACCAGCTGGGTCAAACCCCAGAAAGAGCAAGTGCCACAAAGGAGGCCACGAAATAAGAACAAAACTAGCATATCAGAACATAAAAAATGAAAGAAAAGTACAAGTAATAAAAGTACAGCAGGACAATAAACGACTAGGGACATGGAACCATTCCGGGAGCCAGATTACAACCCGTAAACCAAACAAGGACCGGGGTTGTAACCCTTCGCCTGAATAGCTTCTGTCTCTACCCATTTATTGTTAAGATAAGTAAAACAATCATGTTCAGGAGGACCAGGTATGGGACTAGACAAGACTTAGACAGGGCTAGACATCATCCATTCACAAGTGGCCAATCAAAATACTACGGCTTACTACTTTAACTAACTAGGGTTATCACAAGCCTGATTACTAACAAGATGCAAGTGAGAATTTCCCAGTCCCAAGCCTTGCAGACCATCCAGTTATCCTTTCGAAGGTTGAGAGTATGGTTGGGTACATCGCCCCGGAGACGATATACCCTTAGGTGACATAGAGGGTGCAACACATGACAGTGCGCTGGAAATGTGCTCTACTCGTCGACAAGCTACAAGTCCAATTAAGAGCGCCAGATAACGAGATTGCCTGTGACTAAAATTCTCCATGAACTATAGTTTAATCTAGTCATTAGCCTAATCCATATTCAGTATGAATCCCTGACCGTGGAAACCAGGGAGTCACGTCCTAGACATGATGCAAGACAAGATAAGTGGATTGCACAAGCAAGCAAGCAGGAACACCCACAGTGTCAAGTTGATTATACGAGTCAAGTTAGCCGTCACAACAGCATCAAGATAAATCATGTCAGGGTACTTGTCAGGAGTGCGCCACGACGGGCCACTATCATGTCAGGTTGGTCATGTCAGGAGTGCACCACTATGGGTCACTGTCGTGTTATGCTAGTTCCTTGTCATACCATGCCATGTACAATAGTCATTCCAAACATATTAAGTAAAATCAAGTTCATGACCAAAAAATATGGGCGTAAAATATCAAATAAAATATCAATATACAGGGCTATAGAAGAGCCAAGCTTAAGGAAAAAAAATAAAACCAAATCTCCATGATTGGACGGATTGTGCAAGGGTCCCTGGGGTCGGGTTGCGCAGGAGTCAAGTGCGCCAGGGGGCCAACTGCGCAGGAGTGAGCTACGCAGAAGTCGGCTTGCGCTGAGCTGGTTGGCGTAGGGGTCAGATTGCACAGGGGTGGATGGCGTAGGAATGGTTGGCGCAGGGGTCAGATTGCGCAGGGGTGGATGGCGCAGGAATGGTTGGTGCAGGAGATAGATGGCGCAGGGTTGAACTGTGCCGGGGTGAAGTGCGCAGGGTTAGATTGCGCGGGGAGCCAACTGCGCAGGGGTAAACTGCGCAGGGTTGGATGGCGCATGGTGTTGAGCACAGTTCGCCAAGGGGCAAGCAGCGCGGTCGGCGCTGCGCTAATGAGCGCAGGCCGAGAGGAGGATGCGCAGTCCAATACTGCGCTAAAGAGCGCAGGCTGCAGCCTGCTACTCCAGGCCGAGGAGAACGCCATGAACACCAAGAATTCAAATTTTCATATCTTTGTCAAATCAAAGCCAAATCTAGATTTTCAAAGGTCTAACTTAGTAAAATTGAATTCTCTTCCACATGGAAGCATCAAAACCCACAAAAATCTAACCAAAATAGATCAAAACCATGTAAATCCGAAAATAGTTAAAACCTAGATCTAGAACAATGGAGACTCCAAATCACAAAATGTCAAGCACTAATGTTGATCACCATGGCCTAATCTAGCTAATGAACAAATAAAATGTGGTTCTCATGTGGTGGCAAGGTGCACTTGCCTATGGGTGGAGTGAGTTGTGTAGAGGAAGGAAGAAGAGGAGATGGAGAAAAAATGAAAGAGTTATGAGGAGAAAGAAAAGGTTGGTAGGGTTTTATTGAGGGTGGTTATGGTGGAATGAGGGTTGAACATAGGCTAAGGTGTTCCAATGCATGCTAAACCAAACCAAACCAAACCAAATCAAACCAATTCTCCTCCACAAAATAAACTAAGCTAGGTAAAACCCAATTACGAGAACCAAAATCTACAAGTCAAGCCAGTTACAAGTACATGCCAAAATCCGAGAAAATAGATACAGGTCTAAATACATGCAAGCTTGACAAAATACGTATTCAGAATATGGGTGTTACAACTCTACCCACCTTAAAAGAATTCCATCCTCGAAATTTAATTAAGAGGCTAGAGAGACAAGGACAAGCTATATTAATCACAGGCAAGCTATAACCAGGCAAGCAATCAGACAATCATACATGCAAGTAAGGGATGGAAAACATAAGGCATAAAGAAGACATTATACCTTACGAGTCAAATAGGTAGGGATATCGCGATCGTATATCATCCTCACGCTCCCACGTTGACTCACCTAGAGAGTAATGATCCCAAGCAACACGGACTAAACTAATAGTCTTGTTCTTGAGTATCTTCTCTCTCCGGTCCAATATAGACATTGGCCTCTCCTCATACGAAAGGTTGGTACCAACAACCAGTTCCAAATGATCCAGGATATGGCTCGAGTTTGGGACGTACCGTCGTAATTGGGACACATGGAATACATGTACCTCACTTAGCGACGGCGGAAGAGCAAGACGATAGGATACATCTCCTACTCGCTCCAGGATATCGAACGGCCCTATATACCTAGGACTAAGCTTTCCCCGTACGCCAAAGCGAATGACGCCGCGGTTAGGCGAGATCCTAAGGAATACATGGTCGCCGATAGCAAACTCCAAGGGACGTCGATGAGCAACGGCCCAATGCCGCTGGCGATCTTGGGCAACTCGAAGACGATCTCTGATCCTTCTGACCACTTCAACTGTCTGGGCAATCATCTCTGGACCAAGCATCTGCCTCTCTCCGACATCATCCATGCTAGCGGGGATCTGCACTTCCTACCATACAGAGCCTCGAACGGAGCCATCTGGATACTGGCCTAGAAACTATTGTTGTACGAGAATTCCATAAGATGCAGGTGATCTTCCTACGAACCACCGAAGTCGAGCATACAA
Source organism: Iris pallida (assembly GCA_029216955.1). NCBI lineage: Eukaryota > Viridiplantae > Streptophyta > Magnoliopsida > Asparagales > Iridaceae > Iris > Iris pallida. The sequence goes on from JANAVB010028669.1 coordinate 63,606, forward strand.
GATCTCAGCATGTCTTCAAGAGTCTGGATTGTGCGTTCTGACTGACCATCTGTCTGCGGATGATATGTTGAACTGAACTGGAGATGAGTTCCCAAACTCTCTTGCAAGCTACGCCAAAAGTGTGACATAAACCTTGAATCTCGGTCCGAGGTGATACTGACGGGCACACCGTGAAGCCTGACAATCTGCTGAGGTACATCTCTGCCAACTGAGCCGTAGACTGACCAACTCTGAAGGGAAGAAAGTGAGCCACCTTCGTGAGCCTGTCAACTATAACCCAAATAGCATCTCGACCAGCTGAGGATCTGGACAATCCAGTCACAAAATCCATGGTCACATCCTCCCACTTCCATTCTGGAATCGGCAAGGGCTGAAGAAGTCCAGCGGGCCTCTGATGTTCAGCTTTAACCTGCTGGCAAACCAAACACCGAGAGACAAACCAGACTATCTCCCTCTTCATGTCATTCTACCAGAAATGCTGACGAATATCACGGTACATCTTCGTGCCATCGGGATGAATAGAATACTGTGAACTGTGAGCTTCTGCCAGGACTTCCTGTCTGATATCTCTACTGGGTACACAAAGACGAGAGCCGTGTCGAAGTGTATCATCTTCATGAATGCACAATTCTGGCCTTCTTCCTGCCTCATACTCTGCTCTGAGCCGCTGAAGCTTGGAATCTGTAGACTGTGCCACTCGGATCCTCTCAACTATGCTGGACTGAACCTGTAGACTGGCCATCAATGCCACGTTGGAAGGAAGAACCACTTCAATTCCTATATTTTGAAAATCTGCCAATAACTCTGGTTGCGCCGTTAGGAAATAAACTCCGGCTCTCCGGCTCAACGCATCTGCTACAACGTTGGCCTTCCCTGGGTGATACTACAAATCCATATCGTAGTCCACCAATAGCTCAAGCCATCTTCTCTGCCGCATATTAAGGTCCTTCTGGGTGAAACATACTTCAGGCTCTTGTGATCAGTAAATATCTCCACTCTATCTCCGTACAAGTAGTACCTCCACAACTTAGTGCAAATACTACTGCTGCTAGCTCCAAGTCGTGGGTCGGGTAACTCTTCTCATGATCACGAAGTTGGCGTGATGTATAAGATATTACCTTTCCATGCTGCATCAAGACACACCACCCTCCTCTACCTGAAGCG
>JANAVB010028670.1:0-28202 GCA_029216955.1 Iris pallida
TATTGAGTTGTTCAATCATAAATCGTTGATTGGCAGTTTCTTCTTCAAATTCTTCTGAAGGCGAATAATTTCCGCTTTCAATTCAGCAAGCCTCTGTCCTTTGTTCTCAGCTGCCAAAGTAACTGATTCTATCTTTGAGTTGAATTCAGCTGACTTGCAGAATGAGCTTCTAAAAGGTTCTGAAGGTTTATCCTTTTCTATATCAGCTTTTGGGCTAGTCGTTCATATTCAGCTTGCCACCAGAGAGTCATATTCTTTCTTGAGCTTTATATTCCTTATGGATACTTCCAACTCATCTAATATATGTTCAAGAAGAACGGCTTGGGCTTCGTCTCCTTGGCCTCTTATGGCTTTATTCAGGAAGAAGTGGGGTCCCTAACCATAATGAAGTTAGTTCCTTCCTTCTCTATCATTTACGGACAAGAGATCCCAATGACTCAAAAAGAAACATCTGGTAAAAGATTGGACAACTTGTTGATTGATGGCTATGGTTCCAGGAGTCGAAGCTACCCCTGTTGAGGATGGAGTATTCGGTTGCTCAATCCTTTGCTGATGAATGATAGGCTCTTTAAACAAAGGAGCCAGAGTAGAACTAGCTGCTCCTCCTGTTTGTTCTTCTGCAAAAAAGTAAAATTATTATTTTACTAATTTGCCAATAAACAAAAAGATCAAATTAAAAAAAGCAGTCTTACCTTGATTGGATCTAACAACAACTGCATTTCCTGCTGGAATAGACTCCCGTTGAATGGAAGTAGCTTCAATTGCGACAGCTTGGCTGCTGCCCGCTTCAGAGCCGCACGATAAGTGATGGCTACTACTAACAACTACCGTTGGAATAGGCATCATAGCTAGGTCCCTCGGAGGTGTTGGTAGAGTATCAAGACCTGCAAGAACTACAAATGAAGATATTAGATATCAATCTATTTTAAAGAAAGAAGATTGTTAAATATCATTTTATACCTTGGGGTTCGGTAGCGGGACTCTCTTGCTGAACATCTTCACCAGCCATTTCTTCAGGGGATACTTCTATCTCGACGTCTTCATCAGGGTTAACAACCTTTTCTACTAACGCCTCTACTTCAATATCCTTTTTAGGATCCGAAGTATCGTCGGCGGTTTCAAGAGATATGTGTTCTTCGCTGTCCCCTTCAGGATTCTGTATATACTTATCAATATTTCCAGACGAAGAGCTTTCTTCATCCTTATCTTCTTCTTCTTGGGCTACATTCCCACTGTCAGTTGCGGTGAGATCCTCCTGCAGGCTATAACAATCTTCTAAAGCTTCGATCATTTTATGCTCTTCTTCTTCACGAAGAGTCTTTGGGGTAGGAGGAAGCTGAGTCGTCTCCACGACAGGTGAAAGGGGTCGTGTAATATTTAGCTCCTCTTCAATGATGTTTTCTCTGAGTATTTCAACTTCAGTTCTGGGGTCAAGATCTCCCCTTTGTTCAGTCTCTTCAAGGATTTTATTCCCTGATTCAGAAACAGGGGTGGGAGATGGCATTATAAATCCTGCTGCAGCATCTACTGAAGTCAGGAGTTGTTTGGAAGAAGAGGCTTCTAAATTTCTTCTGGTAACCAACTTCTTCTTCTTTCTGTGTAGAGGTCTATCGGGACTCTCTACATTTATTGGTGCTGTTTGCTTCTGTACAGAAGTTGGTGTAGTAGTAACTTCTTGATTTGTCTCGGCTAGCTGCCGAGATTGGGATCTTGTAGTCACTTTATCAGAAGAATGCTCCAAGACCAATTTCTTCTTTGCTGCAGGAGCAGGAGGCTCCTCTCTTCTTCTTTTCTTGGCAGGAGACTTTCCCACTCTTAGAGAGATCCGCATTGCTGCGTTTATCTCTTGTTGGAACATCATTTCTCTTGAAGTTTTTAGGGGTTCATCCGCCGGTTCGTTTGCCTCATCATTGGCAGGGATTGATAAAGCTATCCTCCCTTTCCTCAATCTTATCGCAGAAGCAAAACTATCGGCGAGATTAAAGTTCTCGGCAAAAGTATTTGCAGATGTGTAAAATACCGAGTATGTAAAGAGCATCCGAGGCCCTTGAGGAGTGCTCTTTGGTGGCATAGAGAAGGTAGCCTTTGTGTCACGGGCATTGTAGTAGGCCCAAGCTCGGGCCCCGTCAATCAAGAAACCCTTGCCCTGAAGGCAGGTGATTGCGTTCCCTACGTGGAACTGATCATACCCAAATTGTCTAGCAAAACGGCTAGGGAGGTATGGTTCCAAAAAGCATTCTTCTTCAAAGCGGTATACTAAATGAGATGGTCGAATTGTCTTCAACCATTCAAAGGCCACACGGTTTAAGGGCTGCAGTTTGAATCTACCATGTTGGGTGGCATCTGGTCATGACCGGCCGGGAGAGGCGCGCAACAGAAGTTCCATCCTCTGTTCAAATTTAAAACGAATCTGCATTCACTCAGAGAGGTGTACTTCCATTTACCCTGAGAATATCTGCGCAAGAAGCTGCCATCTACTGGTCCCATACCAGGGTCCATTAAAGTTGGATAGTGGAGGAGTAACCATCCAAAGAGATAAGTGTACGGCATTTCGAGACGGGGGAATTCTTTCTCTCCCTTTGCCTTCAGCATCGAGTCAACATACAAGCGAAGACTCGCATTCAATCTGCAGGTCATTGCCGATAACAAGTCAACCTTATAACCGAAGACTAGCTTGACGGCAGCAAAAGTACACCGCGATGAAAACGGTCCACTGCACTAGATCCCGGGACCACGAATCGTCTGAGCCAGTGTGTCAGAAACCCTGCTAACTGGGCTTCTTTGGACATGGGTCTGTAACCCATTCTCAAAAAACTCTCCAAAATGTCACCTTTCTTTAAAGGTGGACATTGATAATCATCCTTCATTTCCTTATCATAATGTTTACTTTCTTCCATCATCTTCATGACTTTCGTGTTAATCAAGGGTTTGAAAAAATGAGGGTAACATTTGTCATTTTCCTTGGTTTTCTTCTCTTCAATATGATTTAAGAACAAATATGGCAACCACTTCGAAGAATAGCAAGTGTTGGCCGTAGCACTCTTATAGTACAAAGAGCAAATTTTGTAATGGCATAGCAGTTCTTCAAACACTGCTACCATTTCTGCATTTTCTTTTCTGAGTTTCTCCAACTCGTCATTTGTGGGAACAAACTCCTCATATGGAGCATCCGCCATGGGCAAGTATGAGATGTACTTCATCTCGTGGAGTGCAAACCCCATCTCTCCACCCGGGGTCATGAAGGTTCCTGTTCTGTAATTGTATCGCTCAGCCAAGGCCAAAAACATTTGAGGGTTAGGAGCAAACCCGTATACAGTGGCATGCACTGCTTGAAACAGGTTAATTTGTTGAAGTTTGTCTTGGAAGGTTGTCAGAACCCAATTTGCAATGCAATTCCATCATTTGTAATCTGGATTCACTAATCCAGTCATTCTGATATCCTGTTCAGGGTATCTTCCTTCTTCCTTCGCAAATTCATTTGCGAATATAGGGGTTCTGACGGGCATCAGCATAGATGAGTTTTCCGGTGGGATGCAGCTGGGTCTCAAACCTCTCAACATAACACTGTATCTGTCAGAAGAGCTGTAAAACATATCTTTCCCGTTAACCTTCTTTACAAAGATCTTCCCTGCACGAGCATCCTGGAGAAGGGTGATGTTCCAATCCATTTTCCTTGGGTAGCTCGCATGAGCGTACCGTGACAAAGGAAGGCATCGAGCAATTTTAGGAATGAAGAATGATCTGTCTTCCCGGTGGACTACCATCTCCTCCATCATTGGCCTAGGCTGGGAGACTTTTTCAAAGGCATCACCAAACAAGAATAAGGGTTTCTTGTGGATAACAGCATCTGCTGATTCCAGAGGCTGTCCATTCATTAGACACATTAAAGTTTCGTTGTCCTGAGAAATCAATATTGCTTGACGAGAAGTCGGCAGATCGTATTGAGGATAATGGACGTGAGACAAATCTTCTTTATATTCAGATTCAGACAAAGTTCCCACAAAATGTTCATAGTTTGGATCTTCATTGGTTTCAACTGCATTAAAAACAGATGAAGATCAGTACAAGTCAAAAATTCTATTTTTTTAGACAAGCAAAACAGAAGAGTACACAATCCTCAGATTGCGCTAACATGGATTGCGCAACATTAGTTTGCACATCATAATAGGGTGCGCAAACCAATCGATTGCGCTGACATTCAGCGCAAAGCAATCGATTGCGCTGACATTCTGTCAGCACAATTCGATAGTTTGCGCAGGATTACAATCTTCATAAAAATGAAGACTGACTGTTTATGCAACCAAAAAAACCTAAAAAGGGTGGCGCAAGTTGAACTCATCTCTAAAAAGAAATGAGTTTCGAAGATTGGTGGAAGTCAAAACACCCTAAAAAGGGGTTTCGATCGGTTTTACTACCTATCAGAGCAGGGTGCGCAGACTCATGTCGAGATGCTCGCCGAGCAACTCTGTCAGAGGATTCGGCCGGAGCTTTTCCCTTCGCAGCGGCGGTGGCGGCAACATTAGATCGTCGGGGCGCCATGGAAGTCGTCGGAGAAAGAAGACAGAAAGGGTTCGGGAATTTTTCTCTCAAAAGCACGAAAGAGGCAAAGTAAAAAAATGAAATGAAGAAGTGGGCTATTTATAGCCTTTGAACTACGAAACGGCTGCCTTGGATTGCGCCTAAGATCGGGGAATACTTCGCTTTACGCAGACAACCCATCATCATGCGCAACTTGATTCAAAAATTCAAAAATTCAAAGTATTTCGAAACTTTGAATCAAATCAACTTTCGAAAAACTTTGAAGGGGGTCTTGTAGGTCCTAAAAAATCAAGTTGCATCAATCAACAAAATCAAGAAATCAAAATATACATCATCTTGTTGAATTGCGCAGACAACAGATTGCGCAGCCAACCGATTGCGCATTCTAATTTGCGCACACAACCGATTGCGCAAGCTGACGTGGCAGAAGTATCATTACTAAATCAAATCAAATCTTTTCTGACAACTGACAGCGCGGATAACAAGGAGTCTGTTCGTTTTCCTGCGCCGCACAGTGCTCGAGGACGGCTGACAGCTGGCAGCGCAAACCAATCCTGCGCAGTTTGAGCTTGCGCAAACCATGTATGCGCAATTCAACTCTGCGCAATCTATCAAACGTAACTGTTAAGTTACACGTGGCATTCATGCCATCGATTGTTCATTACGTGGCAACTGTTTATGCACGATCATGCGCATTTCTATCAAATCATGCCATGTGTCCATGATAATCGGCCCACGATCCAGTAACTATCTGCGCAAATCAATGTTGCGCAAACCAATGCTGCGCAAATCATCATGCGCAGTCCAAAATAACTGAAAGTTAGTTATTTCCAGAACTCTATAAATAGAGTTTCAAGTCTTCATAGGAAGGAAGAGATCAGAGATCAGAGATCAAGATCAGAAATCAGAAATTAGAGAGTTCAGGAGTTCTTGCCAAAGTGCTGCTGCATTCTTCCGAGACTTTTGTCTTCAACTTCCGAGGCTTTCGCCTTCAGTTTTCTGAGTTGTTTTCAACTTCAGAGGCTTCGTCTTCAAAAGTTCACATCGTCCAAGGGATAAAGCAATCGTCACCGAGATTGGATTCCTACAGTTGTAATTTTCCCAGAATTCTTATAATCTTTATTACAGTTTGTATCAATAAAGTTCTATACTTTTGTTTTTGCAAACAATATGTTATGCGGCTACCATTAAAATATATGCAGCTAAAATATTTAAATTATCAATACATGTTTACAGGTTTTATTGCCTGAAACAACACTCATAAATGAGAGCATTCGTTATTTGGCATTGAGACCGAAGAAGTATGCAAAGACTTTGTCAGGCTATGTCGTTAATGGCTTCAAGTTTAAGTCAACTCAGCATGCTATAAATGCCGAATTTCTCAATGACAGCTTCGATACCAAGAATTCTGGTGTTTGCATAAGAGGCACCATCTATGACGACGAGCCGGACTTTGACTATTATGGAGTGCTTCGGAAGATTGTAGATTTACAATATAGTGCCCCATATGAAATGCATATTGTGATGTTCAAATGTGAGTGGTTCGATACGAGACCAAATATCGGTTGGAGAATCGATAAACAATTTGGATTCGTCGATATAAATCATCGCAGGAGGTATAGAGGGTCCGACACGTTTGCGATAGCAAGTCAGGCTGTTCAAGTCTACTATACAAGCTACCCAAGGCGTCGTAGAGATCGATTTGACTGGTGGGCAGTATGCAAGATTAAATCTAGAAATACATTCAACGTTGGAGACCCAGCATACCAAGAGGACCAGATCGAGAAGCCCCAATACATGGGACAACAGTCGGATACCATGGACGTAGAAGATGTCGATATACCTCATGCTGAGGAAAATAGAGGGGAGGAAGAGGTTGATATACAAGACTTAGCTGTCAACCAGGGGAGAAAGAGGCGTCTTGTCCCAAGTATTGAGCCTGAAGAAGAAGTAGAAGAAGAAGAAGAAGAAGAAAGAAGAAGAAGAAGAAGAAGAAGATGATGAGGATGAGGATGAGGATGATGATACAGATGAAGTCGACGATGAGGATGATGATATAGATGAAGTCGACGATGAGAATGAGGATGAGAACGATGACGATGACGATGAGGACGAGGACGATAACGATGATTAGATTAAATATCGGTATATATTAGAAGCACTTACAACTAACTTAGTGAATTCAGTTTAGACGGACACATTCTTATTTCAGTTTATGTTTTTGTCGTTCGATCATCTACTTATTGTATGATTTTCTTTTTACAGATGGCACTCTTAGTTCTCATTGTCTTGACGGCACTCGCCGCCCTGCTGCTGGTATATATATTTTAGTTCAGTTTTATATTCATTTATACTTCTATATTGTTAATTATATTTATGTGTTCTATTTACAGGTCATGGTCACTACCACTCGTGCTGCTGGTAGCGGCAGTGGCCGTGGCCGTGGTGGTGCTGGTGGTGGCGGTACTGGCCGTGGTGGGCGTGGTGGTAGCGGCACTGGCCGTGGACGTGGTGGTAGCGGTCGTGGTGGTAGCGGTCGTGGTCGCCTTCCACATTCCCCGGATATAGAGTCCTCCGATCCCGACCTGGAGAGCCCGGCCACAGACTCTTCCCGCCGTCGATCTATCTCTGCGCTACCTTCATCTTCATCGAGGCCTGAGACTCCATCCGCTAGCGGATCCGTTCCGCCCCCGGATGCACCAGCGGGTACACCATCAGTTACTGCAGGGTGGGCTCCGGAGTACCCCCGGATTCAGCTTCATCCTGCTACCGGTGAGTACATCCGCGGACCCGCGGATCCTCTGACGCCTCCAGAGAGGCCGATAGGCGAGAACCGACGAGAGCTATGGCCCGCGGGTGATACGTAAGTAAATTTAAGTTAATTTATTAAATTTGTTTCATTTATTCAAGTTAATAATCCAGTCTTTGCTTCTTTGTAGGTTTTTCCCGTATGATGCTGCCCGGATACTCGGGCAAATTATCCGGGAAAACTACCATGGCCCCTACCTCAATTTTTCTGAGGTGCCTCAGAACATGCAGTACGTCTGGCTCGAGGAGATGAAGGTATATATATATCTTTTGGTTAATTATTAATTATTCTTTAATCCACTAATTTTTTAATTACGTGATAATTTAATTTGTATGTCAGACGACGTTCTGGTGGCCCCCCCATCGCGAGGAGTTGATTCGCAAGGCCTACAAAGCCGCCGCCGGGAAGAAGATACGGGATGCGGTGTACGACGTTCGTACGGCGCATTCGAGGAAGAAGTGGCTCCGGGAGGAGTACTACGAGCAGATGTTGGATAAGATGAATACTGCTCAGTACAGGGAGAAATCAGAGAAAGCGAAGGCAAGCAGACAGGCCGCTGGTCTGCATACGGGAGGTTCAAAGCCCCACGCAGCGACGCGTGCAGATTTGGTGAGATACCGCAAATTTATTTCACTATTAAATTCGGTACTATTAATATACGTAGTTAATTAAATTCGACGTATATTTCGTATGCAGGCACAACGGGCGGTAAAGGAGGGGAGAGAGCCGGAGTCGGTCACCGCCTACGATGTATTCCTGCATACACACAAGAGGCGGGCAGACGGGAGCTTCGTCGACGCGAGGGCCCAGGCGACTGATGTAAGTAATTACGTTTATGAGATTTATATTAGAAATATAATTATTGTTAACTTAATTAGGTGAACGTAGGATTCAAATTATAACTTAGGGAAACATAGGATTTAGATTATAACTTAGGAAAACTTATAGTATAAACACATTCATTGGATAGGCTGCATATCGTGAGGCCCTTAGTCAGATTGAGCCCCCTGCCGAGGTTGTCGGCGAAACGACGCCCACCCAGACGCCCTCTTCTATGGCCGCTCGCTACGACGACGTGTTCGTAGAGTCTGTCGGCGGCTTTAATAAAGGGGGCGTCTACGGCGTAGGTTCCATGGCGGCGTCGTTGCAGGGCGCGACTCCGAGATATCCACCGCCCCCGCCTCCTCTCGCGCCCCCGTCGGACGATATGAGGACGCAGCTTGCGACTCTCACCTCCGATATGTCGGAAATGCGGAGTCTAATGTCGGATGTGCTGGAGCGCCTTCCGCGTCCTTCTTCTGCTCCCGGTCCAGATCCGTCTGCTCCCGGTACGTCTAGTGCGGTTGCCGGTCCTTCCGACCCTGGACGTTATTCATTTGACCGTTCTGCCGAGGTCCGCCTGGTACCGGATACTGCGCTCATTGGGCTCATGGACTTGATGTCGCCAGAGCAGCTCCGCACGCTTCCAGAGCATGTGTTGTCCCAGGTGCCGGCGTACATGGTGGAAGAGTACATCCGCAGAGCCGAGGCGGCGCCGAGACGACGACGCGATCCATCTCAATGATATTTGTACTGTTTTTGGATATTTGTACTGTTTTTGGATTTTGAATTCTGGATATTTGGAAGCGTACATGAATGTTTGGATATTATGAATTTGTGTATTTGTGTTTGGATATTTGTACATAGATGTTTGGATATTTCTGTTTGATATTGGATGTTATGAATTTGGATATTTGGATATTTGTTGATCGTACATGGATGTTTGGATATTGGATATTATGAATATGTGTAATATTTACGAAAAGGAAATAGAATGTTTCTGTAATTTTTTTTAATTAATGTTGCATTTAGCGACGGACTAGCGACTAACTAGCGACGGATATATCTTTTAGCGACCGATGAGCGACTAACTAGCGACGGCAAATCCGTCGCTAACTGGGTTATATAAATATTTGCAGTTACCGACGGACGAGCGACGGAATATCCGTCGCTAACTGGGTGATATAAATATTTTGCAGTTAGCGACCACCTAGCGACTACCTAGCGACGACGAATCCGTCGCTAACTGGTTGAAATAAATTTGCAGGTAGCGACGAGCTAGCGACGAACTAGCGACGGAACTTCCGTCGCTAACTGGAATATTAGCGACGGAATATCGACTACCTAGCGACGGCAATTCCGTCGACATGGTTCTGGAAATATGGTAGGTTTCCAGAGACTTAGCGACGGATAGTGGGTCGCTAATCCGTCGCTAATCTGTCGAGGATGACGACGGACTAGCGACGGCTTAGCGACCCATTATCCGTCGACATGGTTCTGGAAATATGGAAGCTTTCCAGAACCAGGCCGACGCCCTACCCGTCGCTAATCCGTCGCTATAACGTCGAGGTTAACGACGGAATGGCGACGGACTAGCGACTGATTTTGCGTATCAGGAACCTCTCTGATACGCTTTTACCGACCTATTTACGACGGCTTAGCGACGGATATTTTAATATTATATGGCATGTAAACCGACGGGAACAAGTCGCTAATCCGTCGCTAAACCATTGAAAGGCAACCGTCGGTAATCAGTCGCTAGTCCGTCGGTTAATCATTTGTCCGACGGCTTAGCGACGGACAAATTTTAGCGACGACGTATTTTCCGACGGCCATTTTTATCAAATATCCGTCGCTATTCCGTCGGTAATTTATGTTACCGACGGATGAGCGACGGATGTGGCCGTCGCTAAAGTTGGTTATTTTGGTAGTGATTAGGACGGAGAATGCCATTCTCCGTCTTAAATAAAACGGAGAATGCCATTCTCCGTCCTAATTAAGACGGAGAATGACATTTTCGGTCCTAATTAAGACGGAAACGGAGAATGTCATTCTCCGTGTTAATTAGGACGGAGAATGGCATTCTCCGTCTTAAATAAAACGGAGAATGACATTCTCCGTCCTAATTAAGACGGAGAATGGTCATTTCCAGTGTTAAAACGTGTAATTTAGTTTTTTCAGGAATAAAGAGTTTCGTTCTTCTTTCAAAGCGATGATAATTCTTATGGAAAAGAAGAAGAAAGATCTTCTCTCCACAATTGAAGATCTGAGTTCAAATGTCTCCACGATGAAGATGATGATGATGGTGATGATGATGACGAGCGATGATCTGAGTTCGACTGAAGAAAAACACACCGAACTACGAACGATCTTTGCGATCTCTGCTGAATATGAGAGCAATGAAATTCAGATTTCCCGTGAAGAAGAAGAAGACGAAAATCGCAATCCAGATCTGAGTTTTTTGAATTCAAATACATATAGATGACCAATTCGCGCGGAGGGGTAGTTTCGGTATTATAAAATAGCAGTTTCTAGCGGGTGGCATCTAAAAGGGAATCTTGGAATATTTAACGTGAAAATACTTAATTCTGGATATTTCATAAAACTTATCCAGCGGGTGGGCATTTCATAAAAGCCCACCCCGAAATTGGGTTTCTCAGCAATTTTCAGTTTAATTTATGCTTGCATCGATGATCAATTTTAAGTTTTCAATGGTGAATGTTCACTGAGACCAATATTTGTTCCTTGATTGATTTTTATACTTTTATTGCTTTAACTCTTCTTAAATTTTCTTTTCAAAACTCTCTCCCCTCCTACTTGTTTACATAGCATAGGATCGATTCTTACTCTCTCTACTACATATAATTTTAAGAGTAAATGTTTTATTTTTGGGTGCTTGCGACAGCACACCAAATTTTGGCACCGTTGGATAAGTAAAAGTTGTCTCTTGAGAATTTCTTTGACTATGCTAAGTTTCACTATTATTTTTTCGATTGAATGAGAGAAATATTACACAAAAAATAGATGACAAAAATGTAATAAGTTGTACCGTCAGTCTTTTTTGGATGATAAAATCAATTTTCTTAAACATTACATTCATAGACCTGCGAGATATGACATTACTGTGCAAAACCAATCCTCTTAAACACTATTATCAAATTGAAATGACATAATAATAACAATATGCTGCAAAAATCTTACAAAAGTCAATGGAGGCATAACTACATATCTTTGTACATCAATCCACAATTGATAATTGTGGCTTCATATTCACAGACAGGATTGAAAATTTTGAATGGCAAATTCGAGTGCTAGTGTTAGATAGATCTAATTACACAAACACGTACGTACGCACGACAACATGTAAGCCAAGTCGACAAGACCATCTTCACGATTGTGCCAAACTCGTTAACCAACACGTCGTTAACCAACACGTTTCTTGAATCAGACTCGTTTGGTTCGCAGAATTATGGTGTTATTTTTTTTTATTTTTTAGTTTGGATGCAAAATAATTGTGAAAAAAAATGCTATTAGAAAGAAAATTAGGGAATTTTTTTTATCCATCTAAACAAAGATTCACTTTTACATCTTTAAATATTTACTTTTCCTTTCAATATTTTTGTCATTTCTAAACACGAATTTTTTTTTCCTCATAAAAATTGTAATATTCAAAGTAAATAAAACACCAAGATTTTGATTTCCTTTCCAAAAACCAAACCAACCCGAAGAGACTAGTGTCAATACAAATATTTTGCAAAATCATACGATGAAAGATGATAATTTTGTTTCACTTTTTTTTTCCTTATTATAAATTTAGTGGCAAATTATCACCATCATCCGACCTTTTTTTCCCATCATAATATTGTGGACTATGGAGCATAATAAAACTCCATCAAATTATAGAAATAAATATTTCATATGATTATAGTTTAATATAATATAATTATTCTTTTTCTACAATTAGTATCCTCTAGTTTTCATCAAATATATGTGAAAAAATTACACAATAGAAATATTCTTGCTAGGGTTGAGCATTATTCAGTTTAATTTGGACTGAGAACAAAATCGAACAAGTGATTCAATTTTTAAAAAAAATTAGTTCGATTTTGGTTTTTTCTTATTCGGTTTCGATTTTAGTTTCCATTTTGGATTTCGAAAAATCAAATAAGACCTATCAATGTTAAATACCCTCAAAATTATGCATCTTTTATAATTAAAAATATGTATATTTTTGTGTATATTTTGAAAACAATATTTCTATGTACGCATCTTAAAATCCAACTTCGATAATTTATCAACTAGTCCAATTTGGGAACCAATTTTGAAATACGACAAATGTATGTATAAAGTTATTAAATTTTAATATAATTTAACCACATTTTTAACTTTGGGTCCAACCCATTAATAAAAGTAGTCTAACCGCATATATCGAATAAACCGAATCGATTAGTGGTTCTATTCAGTTTCGATTTTGGCAAATTTCAGTTGGATTACAATTTTGGATTCTTAGAATTTTGATTTATTTGATTTTGACCATTTAAGTTTGGACGAACGCTAATCCTAATTCTTGTAACGTCTTGAAAAAAAAAAACGCGAGTGTTATATTAAAAATATATTTTGGTTCATGCTAATGTAGTTGCAGGTTGTATTTTTAGGATTCTCTTATGCGTTTCTTGTGTACTTGCGATCGTTAAAAGTTACAGTGGATCTTATGCAACTCCTAAACCTGTTGGAGTACTTGTTTGCTTTATTTTTATTTTTATATTTATTTTTATTTTTAGCTAAGATCCTAGTTGCTCTTTTGCATAATGTCATCTATGTTTCCTCTTTGGTCATATTTGGTTCGCAAAATTAGGATCTTAGGAATTTTTTTTTTTCTTCTTTTCTTGTGTTTGGATGTCAAATAAAATGAGTAGAAAAAAAAATTAATTTTCAAGAGGAAGAAAAAATAGGAAAAAAAAATTGTTTAGGTCCAAGGAGATAGGGGAGCGAAGGTACTGGAGCGAGGTCGGACCACAGAGTGCGCCGAGGGTTCGGAAGAAGCGAGGTTGGGACTGGAGGGTGAAGGGACACTCGACCGAGACCGTCTCGTGGTGGTCGAAACAATTAAATTAAAAATATATAATTATTACTAATAGATAAATAATTTAATTGTTATAATTGTAATTAATTATTTACTTTTCTATCTTCTTCAAATAACATCCAAATACGCAATGTAAAATCTCCAGCTTCACAAAATATGATGTAATCAAATATTAAAAGTAATTCCACAAATAAGAACTAAAATAATTTTTAAATATTTTTTTTTCCCAGCAGATATGAAACTATTTTCGTACTTGTTGTTAGTTATGCTGACCCAAACAACCGTTACTAATAAACTTCAGACTCACCGAAAAGATTGAAAATTTATTAGTACAATTTGGACAGGAGACTTATATATTTTTTTTATTGATACTTTATCAAAGACGAATGAGATGCATATGCCATAAAGTTCAGTGGATCTTTCAATAAAACATATAAATGTTATGAATGGGAGCGCACTATCACAACTTTATCACAAATTAGTATGTATTACTGACTTGTAGTTAATTATGGGACAAGCATTAAATTAAGCATGCTGAACCCAACTAAGGTCACGTTTGGTTCGTAGAATTGGAATCTTGATAAAGGAAAATAAATTTTTTTTTTTGTTTGGATGTCAAAGAAAATGAAAAGAAAATGTATTTGATTTTCAAGAAGAGAAAAAAGTGGTTCCTCTCACCAATCTAAGGATTCATTTTCCTCCTCTAAGGATTCACTTTTCCTATCAATTTTCTTGATTTTTTCAAATACCGAAAAAAAAAAAAATTTTAATTGCAATTTTCCAACGGAAAAAAATATATCATATAATCAATTTGCTTTCCTTTCTTTTCCACGAACCAAACGAGACCTAAATAGACAATCTGTAAATCTTTGTATATTATTACACCAACAACAAGATGCAATTAAGAAAATAAATTAGAAAGACAAGACGATTGTAATAACAGTAATGCTATAGTTGCACACTTTTCTTATTGACACACTTTATAACACTGATATGACAGTACATTATTGGACGTCAATTATAACCTACCTTCTAAGGCTTTCTTTGATATCCAATAATGTACTGTCACATCAGTGTAACTTTGGAGTGTCTCAGACCTCTCTTTCTTAACATGATTTATACGTGGTAAACCATGTTTATTACAACAATAATGTTCTGTGGGGATACACTTCTCTTGACACACCCCTATCCACATTAATGTGAAGTGCCATACATTATTGAATGTCAAAAAAGACTTAAAAAAAATATAATAATTAACATTCAATAATGTATCGTCACATTATTGTGATTACGAAGTGTAATGTAAAAAATAGTGTCTCCAAAGCATTACTCTTGGTGCTAATTGAAAAGGAATCCTGGTGCAAGTTTTCCTTAACATGATTGCTAGTTAGAAATAATTTTTTGAGTGTATGAACATATGTTTAGAGCAATCTTGTTTTAGTACTTTGTCCAAACTTTCTCTACAAAAAGGGCTTGCAAAGAAGAGTAGTTAGTGCGCCCTTTTCACATTCAAACGTGTAAGGACTAAGGAGCTATTCGATTACTTAAGAGGACTAATTAATCAATAGTCAACCTCATGTTTGGCAATTTCCACGTTTCATCTTCCCACCAACTTTAATTAGGTGAGAGAACGTCATGTTTTGATCATAAGGTGAATAATAAGGGTTATTTAGTTTTAGGATCTCACATATATAGATATTAAAATTTAGGTATTGAAATTGATCGATGTTAGAATTTTAGTCTCAAAATTATTATTCATTAGCCTACGTGAATAGTGATTTCGAGACCTAAATTCTAACATCGATCAATGTCGAGATCCAAATTCTAATATCCATGTAAATGTGGGAGAATTGAATCTTAAGAATGTAGCAACATTTTTAAACTAATCTTGACTTATTCCAATCTCATATTCTTATTCGTGTCAGTAACAATTACTAAACAAATTAATCAAAATTAAGCACATAATAACATATCTAAACCTAAATTAATATTAATTAGTCATACTTGAACAAAAAGCACACAAATTAACCATAAATGAAACCCAATCAACCATAGAAATTTTATAAACTTCAAACTAGAGTATATAGTCCATGTCTCAGTGCACGTGCCAAAAATTCTACCAAGTGTGAAATTTAATTAACAAAATAGCGACGGATGTGTCCGTCACTAATTTAAACAACGTCGGCAACGGATTAACGACGGACTACTAATCCCGTGTTTGATTTGTCGTTGATCCATCATTAATCCAATGCTGGCCAGTAAGAGACAGACGTATTTCCATTGCTGAATACGTGGACAACAGTGTTTTCTAGTGTACGTAAGAAAACGTCAATGAGTTCGATCAGGTTGGTGCCAAAAGTCGCGAAGGTGGTTCATTTTGCATAAAAGACGGCTACGGAACGTGGACTTTGCTGACCAAATTGAAAAATAAGTTCTTGACCAAGTAATATAGATACGGAAAAATAAAATTATTGCATGCTCATTTGCATAGCTTACCAACCAAACTTTCATGCTGTCGTGGACCTGACGTGTCCTTGGAGCACAACGAAAGTAAACTAAATTTTTTTAGAGAAATTTTGACTTACCCTCTATTTAGATTATCCATATTAAGGATGCACTCTACCATTTTACAAAAATGTAAAAGTCCTTCCACTTTGGACGAAATCGTCCAGAACGGACGGTCAACCGCTGTGACATAAAAAATTTGACGAAAATACCCCTCCTAGAATTTCTTCTTTCTTTTCGCTCAACACCCCCCTCCTCCTCCCCGGACAGTCTGCCGCCGGCGTCGCTACTTGCCCCCCGCTCACCCTACACGCCACCGCCTCCCCCCTCCCCGCCATTGCCTTCCCCCTTCCCTTCCCCGCCACAACCCTCCCCCTCCCCTTCCCGCGTAGCAGCTGCTACGACGTGCGGCGCGTAGCAGCGGAGAGGGAAGCAGCGGTGGGGGCGAGCGATGGGGGGAGCGGCGTGCGGCAGCGGCTGTTGTTGTTGCGGGAGGGGGGGGGGGGGGGGGGGGGGGCAGTGGCTGCGGAGGGGGAGGGGCTGGGGGAGGGGTTGCAGTGGCGGCGGGGAAGGAGGGGGGTTGAAGGAAGACGAAGAAGAAATTATGGAAGGGGTATTTTCATCAAATTTTTTGGGTCAAAGCTGTTGACTGTTCGTTCTGGACGGCTTCCGTCCAAAGTGGGAGAACCCTTAAATTTTTGCGAAACTGTGGAGTGCACACTTAATATGGGTAATCCAAGTGGGGGGTAAGTCAAAATTTTTTATTTTTTTTATAACACTTCAGAAAAGATTCAGAACTGCAAAGATAAACATTTACGTGATTCAGACAAGATGTCTACTTACATGGACGATGGTGATTCTTATTAGCAATTCGGCAAACTAAAAATATTCGGGACGATAAAAGTAAGAGTATAAATATGACTCGGTGCAAATAAAATACGTTAAAAATTCGGTCAAATATTCGAATAATAAAAATATTGAGATTAGAAACTTCACATTTTTAAATATGTTATGAAATTTGATTAATTAAATATGTTTCCACCACGTTTTTTTTTTTGCTAATTTTTTAATAATTTATACGAAACACGTTTAAAACTTCTAATGCTTAAAATTTACGTACTGATTCGAATATTTTAAAAGCACGCAACTATTATATGTTTCTGAAAGATACGAAATTTTTTTGCGTATAATACGAGTTTGTTCGGATAATTGCTAACAAAGGTTCCACTAAGAAAAAAAAAATGAATTACAATCATCTCTCAACACTTTTTTTTTTTTTCTTCTTCTCAAGAACTCTGTGTCACAAAAATAAAGAACGGAAATTTTCTTCAGCTACTACTAAAACGGCATCCATAGCTACGTATGCCGTGGTTGTTGGAGACGTCTGGAGAATGTCAAAGGCCTTTGCCGGCAATTAAAACCAGTTGCATACCCACCTACAATTCCACGTATTCCCATTGGAATGTTGTTATCACTTCGTTGTGCGGAGGTCTTCTTACAATGAAATTTGTTCATTGGTGCGAGACATTCATAACTGGTAGGAAACTAGTGACACATGTACTTTAACCTCTGACCAACCTACCCAAAGTTGGTGACGAGAGGAAAATTAATTTAGAAATTGCCAAACATGATTTGAACGACCGAATCAAAGTTCCAAACAATGGAATAACACATTAGAAGTTGTAGGTAAGGTTGACAACTTCTTACCCCAATTCGTATTTAATATGGCCGGCAAACATTTTATGACAATTAAATCGGAGTTATGGTATTACCACTACAAAATTATACGAAGTAGTGACGGAAAGTTCGTCGCTATTTCTCCAATTTCTGTGTTAATTTAGCCAATAGTGATGGATTACCGAGAAAAAAAGTTTATGGGTAATAAAAAAATCTTAGAGAAACTCATGAGTTTTAATTTTTAAAACTCGGACATGAACGATCGTTGGATTCCATGCATCTGATGCGTAGAGGTTATCCCTATTGGTGAAAAGGAAGCCATGCCACCTCCATCTCAGAGATTGAAACACATTAGCCCGAAGACCCAAACCCTCATATTGGTGCTATCCGAAGAATTACTAAGGTGGTTAATAGATATATCATTAGAGGAGAGAATGTCCTTGTTGGATGTGAGAATAGAGTGATGTGTGAGACAATTGATAGAAGGGTTTGTAAGCTTCCATTTGTATTTTTTTTGGATAAATATATTTACCTTTTACATAAGCAAATTAATAACAATAAAAGTACACAATACTCAAATCACATACAACATTTATATCATTTGTAGAACTAACTAAAATTATATATGTTTTCTACTCCTATTCAGTGCTAAATTATCATAATGGTACTCGATTATAACGTTCGAGCATTTTTGACGCTTTAACTTTCAATTGCTCGATTTTGGTACCACAACTTTATAAATTGATATTTTGAAGCATGTTTCGTTAATTATGAATTATACAGGACACTTCAAAAGCATATCTTGTAATACAAAAGTACAATTAAATATTTGTATTGTTAAATATTATTCTGAACTAGTCCCGAGTATTTTAAAATTTACGAAATGTGCTTCAAAAGAGCATTGGTGCCAAAATCAAGCAGTAAAAGGTTAAGGTGTAAAAGGAAAAAAAAGTCTAAGGGCTATAGTTTGAGTGTTATTATCATAATTTAGCCTTCAATTCAATCCAATTCAGTTTAAGTTGCGAGCATATCTGATATTTCCAAAATAGATGTTCCAATAAGGTTCCATCTCTAATGCATGCAATACATATATTTTATTTAAAAAACTCAACAAATATGGATACCAAAAGTTGCATGAAGCCAGTGAAACAAAGTTTTAATTCCTACTTCCACTTTAATATTATCATTAGGGGTGAGCAAATACCGACCGCTACCGAAAAATCGGCCGAATACCGATTAAAAATATCTCGAAAAAATCGAACCGAAATTATGTACCGATACCGAATTACCGAACCGATTAAAATATGGTATAATGGTAGTGGTAACGGTTTGAATGTAATACCATACGAACCGAACCGATTATATATATATATATATTATATATATAATATATATATATATATATAATATAATATATATATATATACCGATATATATATATATATATATATATATAATAGATATATATATATATATATATATATATTATTAAAAATATATATATATATATATATACATTTTTTTCGTTAGAATGTTGTTCGTGATTAATTTATATTACTCTTTTTCATTTTATCTTTGTTTTAGTTGGAAATTAGTTTGTTAGAACTTAGAATGGATTTTGGTGGACTTGAAGTTATGTTAAGAATGCTAAGAATTGAGTTTTGGTCTTTTGAACTTATATTTTATGTTTTCATATAATTTTAAAATAAATTTTAGTGTACTTAAACTTATACTAAGAATTAAGCTTAGTGATCGTATTTGATCTTTAAGCTCTTTTTTAAGTGTTTGCGACTTGTTACATATTATTCTAATAAATTTGATTAATTGCTTGTTTGGTAGAGGCTTGGCTTTGAAATTTAATGCTTCCAAAAAAAGTAAACAAATATTTTTCTAGGTTAAGATGTTCATATTAAGTGTGTTGATTGATCAAATGTTAAATGGTAAAATACGAATACTGAACAAAAATCGACCGAATACCGATTTAACCGAAACCGAAAAAATCGATTCTAAATGGTACGATATTGTATTAATTTTTTAAATACCGATTTAAAAAAATACCAAAAAATCCAACCAAATACCGACCGATTATACCGATGCTCACCCCTAATATCATCCAAGCAAAATTGATATGAAACTCGAACAAAAAATAATCCATCCAAGCACTTTTTTGGTTTTTCTGAACACCGAAATAAAATTTGATTGAAATTACAATTTTTTCAAAAAATATTAAATAATTAAATTTCTTTCTTACCTTTTCCTTTTCGCAAACCAAGCAATGTCTTAATGCTGACACTTACAAAACTTTTAAGTATTTATTATAAATCATAACTAAATGTATTCAAATTATATTTAAAATATTCTAACATAATTTAAAATTTATTTTCAATCATAATAATTATTTTTAATATGTAACCTACGCGAAAGTAACTAGTATATAAAACATTTAATGCTCACCTATATTAACAGAACATGCTGAAGGGCCTGGTTAAGAGCATCTCCAACCCTATTGTCTTGTTAAGTGTTGTGAGTCTTAGGTGGCTCTTATGTGGCATGAGCCACAAGACAATGTCTTGCTTATGTGGCAAAATTATATCTCAAAAAGACAATGAGATAGAAAAACTCTCTCCAATGCAAAAGTATTGAGGAGACAATAAAAAGTATTTTTTCCAACTTCCAATGCAACTTTTAAGACAACTACTCATCTTCTTTCTTTTTTCTAATATTTTTTTATTCATAATTGATGACATGGAAGAGAAGACATTGTCAAGTGCATTGTCTAGATCAAGACAATCAACTTCACAATGTCTTCTTTAATTTTTGTCACATAAGCTTCACAATTGACTTGACAATTGCATTGGAGAAGAACTTTTGAATAAAAATTTGTCATTCCTATGTGGCAACAACTTTTTTCCAAAGTCACAATAGGGTTGGAGATGCTCTAATATAAGAAACTTCGACGACAAAAATACAGGTATAAATTGCTGCGGTGCAGATAAAATACATTAAATGGCATTAACAAGGCTCCCAACTAGTTATCAACTGTAGCACTCAAATGGCATTGAGTGTTATAAACGTCACATCTACGTGTCAAAATATAGTACATACGAAGGGTAAAGTGCATTTAAATCCTCCTTAGAGTTGCCTCGTTCGCAAAATAAGACATTTTAGAAAACTTAAGCAGTTTGCACCTCCCGCAAAACTGTTTTTGCTCGGAAAGCCCCTTTCCGTCAAATGACGTTAGAAGTTGCCGTTAGAGCCCATATTTTAGAAAAAAAAATGTGCACTACCCAAAATACCCTTAATGCTTACATTGTGGCTGCTGCTGGCTCTCTTTCATTCTCAAATATAAGAATGTTTGTTTGAAAGATAAAACCTAAGATTTATATTTTCTTTTTGACCGGTTGGTTGGAAGGAAAAAAATTATTTTTTTATATAATCTTTTTTTACTTATTTACTCTCATTTAATGTATTGAAGCTTTTTTTTACGTACAGATCTCAAATCCAACTGCAAATTTTTTTATATTCCATTTTTTTACTTATTGCTCTCATGTAATGTTTGAAGCTTTTTTTACTTATTCCTTTTTTTTTTCTCAAGACGTCCAAATAGAAATTATGGAAGAACAATTTATTGCTATTGTGGATTAATTAGCCCATTGAAAATTTTATTGACACCAACAAATCCTGGAAGATAGTTCTACGAGTGCAAATTTTTCAACAAATTCTTGTAATTTTTTACTATGGGAGGATGAGAAATCGGATCATGCTTCGACATACATGTTTTACAATTTATTTTTAGATTTTTGACACGTTTAATAATATTTAAGTTATTTGTTTAAGTAATACATGTGATGAAAATAAATTTGTACCAAGATTTACAATTTTAGTTAGAATTAATAAATAAATAATTACGATAATAGTCATGACTAATAAATTATTAAGTAAGACTATAATGATGATTACTAAATTATTAATTAAAATTATTATAATATATAAAATATTAACTATAATTATAATTATGATTAAATTATTATTAATTAATATTATAATAAAATTGTAATTAATAAATTATTAACTAAGATTATAATTATTAATTAAGATTATAATTATTATAAAATATTAAATAATATAATATTAGTTACAGTTATCTAGCTCCAAATATGGTTTACCAAACATACCCTAAGTTAAATGGCTGGATAGTTCAGTACTAACCGGACATTTGTTAAAAGATTTTTTTTTTCCAGAAAAAATTTAAGATGAAAACCTACTATTTAGATTATGAACATTTATTTTCGAAAATGACGTCAAGCATGAGAATTCTTTTTTTAAGAACGGGAAGTTATTTTAATAATCTTTTAATATTTTGTTTTTTGTTTCCATTTTTTAGTTCTTATTTTATATTTTTTTTTCATCTTTTTAATAATCTTTTCTAGTTTTTAAGAGTGACTTTTTTTTCAAATTTGTATAGTTTTTGTTTTTGTTTTTTTTCATTGTTTAAGATTATCCTCATTTTTTTAGTTTTTTGGAATATTTGTCTATTTTTATTTTTTCCATATTTTAATAGTATTTTTTGTTTTTTATTTGGTATTTTTTTTCCAGTTTTTCATCATTCTTTTTTAAGAATTGATTTTTTTTTGTATTTATCAGTTTTGTTTTTCCCAAAAATTTATATATTTGTTAAATAAAAAATAATTTATGACAAAATAATTTTAAATAATATTTATCCACTTTTTTGACGAAACTAACCGTTTTTAACAAGTTAATATTAATTAAAATAATTTTAATAAATAATTTTACTAGCAAAGACCATATTTTCTTTGTTAATATTTATCCACTTTTTAACAAGTATTTTTGCGTAACCGTTTTTAACAAAATAATTTTAGAACTAACCGTTTTTAACAAGTTAATATTAGATAGTCCAGGGGTAAAATGGTCAAAACAACCCTATTTTAATACCCGTTAACAGAAAAGTTAGCGGAGGGGGTGATTTGAGCATTTTCGTAACCTTTTGGATTTTTTGGATCAGCAAGTCTTTATTTACATTTTTGTGACATCTAAGGATGATTAAATGCACTTTACCCTACATATGAACTATGTTTGTTTAGTTCAACATGCGTTTGGCAATCAAATTATTTAATCCAGCACGTGGTACATGCTCAAAGTTTTTAATTCAGCAAATATACAAAATCTAGTTATTTAATCAGCACGTAATAAAATAAGCACCGGCCCTGCTGCTGCACGTTGATGGAGCAGAGCAGGGTATGGGTGGCTATGCTCACCACGGTAGTAAGCTTTACAACTGGCCACGGGGGGAGAGAAAAAAAATGGTGTGTGATGAAGTCCATATAGTTGGAAAGTGAGAGAAGAGATGGACGTATGTGTAAGAGATGGGAGAGAAGTTATAAGAAGCTGTAAGGATTTGATTGTAAACTTAGCATTTTCCATTGTGTATATGCTACATCAGTTGCTGACAAATAAGTAGTACATGCACTTGTACGTGGTGGCATACATATATGCTTCAGTGTACGTATGATCGTCTCCCTACTGTTTAGATGGTGCAATGTGCAAAATGCATACTCCTTAAATCTCATTTGCGACTATTCAAATATGATTCGTAATAGAACCACATATATACAAGCTTGAACGTTAAGGTGGAACAAGTTGGAAATGCTAGTACGTGCAATCTAAACTTTGTTGTGGTATATAAATTTTATTCAAGATATGACTCGTCACAGTATAAATGACAATTTTTTAAGAAAAAAAAGAAAGAAAGATACTAATTTATAGTCGAATAATGGATTTAGGTTTTTCTATTAACAAACATATGTAGGGGAGGGAAAATTTTAGAGCTTGTGTATACCTAGATAAGGACATTCACTATTTCACGTTAGCCGGTTTACAACACTCCATTTGGATGTCCTATTTAATTATTGACTCGTTAAAAACATAGAAGGAAAAAGTAATTCATAATGAAATAAAAGAGTACAACTTATCCTTCAGAAATATGATTATTCAAGAATCCAACATGGTGCGACTTACACTATCTTATTAAAAATATTACGAAGGAAGAGTATAATATGTCACTAACCGTTGCTTCTATGTATACTGCGTTGCGAAATGTCGTTGTAATTAAAATACTAGCGACGTTCAACGATCCAATGTTAGCCTGATGTTGTATCATATTTTTGAATATGGCTAATCAATTAAGTTTATCAATATAATATCACTAGTAGTATTAATGCAATCACTACATTATCGATACTTAAACTTATCATTATCCTATTGTACATTAAATATATTACATTGCTTTGTTCGTCTAACATGTTTTTGAAGACAAGCAGTAAAACAGGGACATGCAATAAATAATTCATGACGGACCAAAAACGACGTTCTATCAGAAGATTTTTCTGATCCGCTCAACGACTATCCGGGACCCCGCACTCTGCTTTCTATACAGATTTTTCAGATTTGTTTATCTTTGGATAACTGTCGTCAAAGAAAAATGCGTCATCAAATTGCTCTTGGTTTTTATATTTGTTTGAGTCGCAATTGGCTCTTGCTCAGCTTTCTAGCCTCTCTACCAAAAAACCTAAACCAATTTTCAAATTCTGTTCAGTTCACAAACCAAAGTGCCAGTCCATTTTAAAGAGCCCAAAACCTATTTCATTCTACACTTTAACCTGGTCATAGGCAACCGAACTCGGTCACCTTGACCCAATATCCCATTTGATTTGGTCTCCTTGTAGACTCGGCTCCAGCGTTCGAATTTTTGAACGATAGGGAATCAAACTCTGCCCCGAGTTTGGTCTCTAAAAACACTATAAATAGAGTTGATTTTGACATTCTTTTCATCTCATCCCATCTCATTTCTTTTCTTTATTCTAAGTGTTCTCTGAGCTTTACACTTTTAAATCAAAGCCTTTACAACCCCTAACCAAGTCAATGTCAGTTTATGTAATACCCAAATCCTGATTTAAATAGTTTCTCCAAAACTAGTTAGTTTTATTAAGAGTATAATTTTTAAAAAGCTTTATTTAGGAGAATGAATTTAGTTATTATTAACAACTATATGAATTCTAATGTTATTAGGCCGACCAAGCTCAGATATTTGTCTCATCTTTGTCTCAGCCTTATATAAAGTATTGGGTCACCATCAGCTGCGAGTTTTAGGTATAGAAAGGTGGATTGGTTAAATTAGCATATGATTATGAGATGGTTAGCCAATTTACTTCTAGAAATTTCCAAAGTTAGTTAAAGGTTGAACCTAGTTAATTAAGTAGTCCAAATTAATTATCCACATGTTTTTGGACCTATGGCTTGGGACAAAGCCTATAAATACCCTATTTTTTCCATTCATTTTATCCAAGCCCAAACCCAATTTCTCTTCGAATCCAAACTCAAGCCCAATAATCCATCCATATAAGTAACTCCCAACATCTTACATTCATAACTACCAACCTCTTACCTTCCATAACTCCCAACCTCTTACATTCCGTAACTTCCAACCTCTTACATTCCGTAACTTTCAATTTTTACATTCCGTAACTCCCAACCTCTTACATTCTGTCACAATCTCTTACATTCCGTAACTTCTAATCTTTTCATTCTGTAACCCCCGACCCTTTACATTCGTAACTTTCTTTTATTTCTCTATAAAAAGAGAAATGTTGAGACAAAACTTAAGTAATACCATTTTCTTCCTTTGGAGCAACCCAGCGACCTGTGCCGTACTGGCCATCCCCAAGTCATTGGAGCCGTACCGACGAGCCTAGCTTCGTCGACAACCTACGAACCACCTTTCCGATTCTGACGAGAACGATTCGATGGAGCCGACACCGTGTCGACGTGCTCGAGTCGACAAAGGACGACGAGCCAATGATGACCTCGATGTAACCTCGACCACCTTCTTTTCTTTCTCGGTAAGAAACTAAAGTTTAGTCTTGATATAGTTTAAATCCAAGCGGATCCCTTATGCTTACACCAAATCAATCTTGGTCTAGTGGTCACTTGATTGTCCCTAGGATCCAGTCTGATAGACCCGATTTCGAATCCTATGTTAAGCTATTTTTTGGGTAATATATTATATTATTATGGTATTATTATATGTAGTATTTATGTATTCATATATTTTTTGTATTTTGATAATTATATATTGTATTTTTGTGATATAAAATACTGGTAATTAGTGTTTTCCTATGCAATATTTATTTATAAAATTTCAAGCATTAAATATTATTATTTATATTCTCTATTTATTAAAAACTGAAAGTACTATTTAATGTATTTAATGTATATTATTTTTTAGTAAATATTAAACAGTGCTGTAAAATTAAATAAAATTCATAATCAAATACTCAATTTTCTGTAGATCATTTTCTATATTTACATGTTAATTTTAGGTTAGCTTTAATATGTTAAAATTAGTTTATGTTAACAATTAATTATAAATAATTGTTTTAAAAATAGTTTATGATTCAAATAATTCTATAAATAGTAATTTCTGTCCAAAAATTCTACAAACTTAACACCTTCATTATTTTCTAGTTTATGAGATATCTAACTATTTAAACGAATGTTGTCGGACCCCTTTTCATAAATACTTTATTTATTTAATAAATAAAATAAAATATTTTTTAAATTACTATTAAATTTTGTAAAATATAAGTAATCCATGACTTGTGATTTAACATATTAAACCAAATTTTTATATGTATTAAATATTGTGTTAGTCTTAATGTTCAATATTAGGACTAGTGTGCCATGTCTAGAACAACGTGATCCCGTAAATAGCACAACACATAGATAGCACGTAACCTTTAACTAAGTAATATTATACCTTTTACAGCTTGAGGACTTTGGACATCAAATCAACATTTAACATCAATCTTTCAGTAAATCAAGGCAATTACATTACAACGTACAAAACTGTACATGATATGATTTGCATGCTTTGTTACCAATTGTATCTTCTTTTCATTACATGTTTTTAAATTCCAAGATTGCAAGATAACCTGTTTCTCATGCAACAAGCCTCTTTAACAAGAATTGTATCACATGTTACAAGTTGAATATATTACCGATACTGGAAAGGGGAAATGTCTAGTTAATATATGATCAAAGTTCGTAGTGTAGTTAGTACATGTATCCGAGCTTGACTGCACATCGTACACGTCCAGTCAATGTCGTACCCCCAAGTTGTCTTTATTTACATGTTACATGTTCTCCATATAACTGATCACATGTCTACAAGCTCTTTCAAAGCCGCACTTTACCTATCTAGTCTGAACATGTTTCACAAGTATATATCACCTAAACATGTTATCTTCGTTTTACAAGTATCTCCTGAACATGTTGTCTTACTTTATATATCTCCTGAGTATGTTATTTTTATTTTTCAACCAAGTATGTTGCCTTTTCTTTCAAACCAACCATGTGTTGGCCCATTGGTCATGGTCAAACCTGATTTTAATAATTGATCAAACTCTGTCTCGATATACGAAACAATTCAGATGTTTACTAAAGACGTTTGGACACTGATCAAGATTGGATATGTACTCAGTTCAAGACCGAAGCTCTGTTTGCCACTCAAGACTGTATTTCCTGAAGCAATATAATTTTTATTTTTATTGAGTCTAGGAATACATTGTACACCAAGTCGTACTGACAAATAGGCTATCCGAAATCGTTTTTCAAAACTGACCTATTATTTTTAAAATGACCTATTTTTGTAAAACATCTACTTTTACAAAAGCTTCTAAAGGATTTTCAAAAAGTCAAAACAATTTTTCACAAAATAAACCTGACGAAACCCTGACAGAACTCGGCCAGAGTTCGGCCAAGGTAAACGTTATGTGAACGTGAATTTGAACTTGGTCTCCTTCAGTTGCGATTTGTTACAAAGAGTTCTGTCCGAATTCTGCCCGAATTCTGTCAGAGTTCTGTCTTTGGAAAAACTATAATAGAGAGAAATTCTGATCATTTCAACACACTCATTCACTTTCATTCTCTCTTCTAAAGCTTACATTTCTTCCAAAGAGTTTTCAAAAAGCTTACTTTTCAAATTCCAAGCCAGTTACAATTCTCTAGTCAATTTGTCGGTACGGTGCAGTTTAGAAGATTTCAGAAAAATTGTAATCAGATGCTTGATTGAAGAAAGACTCTTCAAAACTGAAGGGTCAAGTTCTTCGTATCAAAGATCGCGTCTGTAGAAGTTGCAAGGATTTCGTATGAAAACTTGCGGAATTTTCCAATAGTGGTTGTTTTTGTTGTTGTTGTTGTGTTATTTGAAAATTTGAATTTTGGTTCACGATATCTTTTAAACATCACGAATGTTACACAAGATAATATTGTCACCCCTCACTTTTCCCAGTTAGGGATAAAATGGTAATTTTCTATTTTATAATATTTTGGAAATTTTATTTCATGAATATTATTTTTAATATTTATAGGAGTCGGGTTCGAATTTCATCGCATTTCGAGTTAATTCGGGACCCCGGTGAATTTCGACTTGAGCTATAATTAGCCTGTTAGCTAACCATGCCCACCACACTAAATTTTAGGGTTTAAGAGTTTGGACTAGTTCCCCATGAGTAATTTAGTTTAATTATAATTTTTATTTATTTTTAGCAACTTCCTAAACCTAATTTGGAATTTATTTAATATTAGGCTTAGGGAGGGGCAAACTTGTAATTTACAAGTGCCCTTCACCCACACCCCCACCATGCTTGGGCCGGCCACTATAGGCAGCCCCCCCCCCCCCCCCCCCCCCCCTCT
>JANAVB010028671.1:0-22157 GCA_029216955.1 Iris pallida
CTGTCCGACACGATGCTCACTGGAACTCCGTGTAGGCGAACTATCTGCTGCATGTATAGCTCTGCCAACTTCTCGGTGGAAAGCCCCACCTTGAAGGGTATGAAGTGCGCACACTTCGTCAGCCTGTCCACGATGACCCAAATGGCATCCTTCCCTCCTTGGAAACGAGGAAGCCCTGAGATGAAGTCCATCGTAATATGTTCCCACTTCCACTCGGGAATGGGTAACGGCTGCAACAAACCAGCTGGCCTCTGGCGCTCCGCCTTGACCTGCTGGCAAACTAGGCATCTTGAGATGAAACGTGATACATCCCTCTTCATCCCGTGCCACCAAAGATGTTCCCGCAAGTCACGGTACATCTTGTTAGCACCAGGGTGAATAGAATATCTCGATCGGTGCACCTCCTGCAAAACTGCCTCTACCAGCTCTCCCTTCGGCACGCAAAATCGGCTGCCATACCTCAAGGATCCATCCTCTGCTATAGTGAAGTCATCCAGCAATCCAGCTAAAGCCTGGGCTCGAAGTCTGCGAAGGCTCTTATCTGTAGGCTGTGCCTCCCTGATCTGCTCCATCAAACCTGACTGAATGTCAAGCGCCATCATCGTTATCACTGATCCTGGCCGAACTAGCTCGATACCGAGCTTCTCCAGATCCTCCCACAAATGCCGATCTATCATCAGATACCATGCCATCGGATGCCTGCTCAGCGCATCCGCCACCACATTTGCCTTCCCGGGGTGATACTGTAAATTGATGTCGAAGCCTTTCATCAACTCCAACCATCGTCTTTGCCTCATGTTCAGCTTTTTCTGCGTGAACACATACTTCAAGCTTTTATGGTCAGTAAAGATTTCCATACGCTCTCCGTATAAGTAATGTTTCCATAACTTGAGTGCAAAGATCACCGCAGCTAACTTTAGGTCATGGGTAGGATAATTTTGCTCATGAGTCCGCAATTGCCTAGATGCATAAGCAATCACTTTCTCATGCTGCTGTAGGATACATCCTAGCCACTTCCCAGAAGCATCGCTGTATATGGTGAAACCTCCAGAACCTGAAGGTAAAGTCAGAACTGGAACGGTCGTCAGCCTCCTCTTCAGCTCCTTAAACGCTGCCTGGCAGTCCTCTGACCAAATGTACTCTGCGTCCTTCCGCGTCAGCTTCGTCATGGGTTCCGCTATCCTAGCAAATTCCTGGACGAACTTTCTATAATAGCCTGCTAAACCCAGAAAGCTCCTGATCTCTGAAACTGACGTCGGAGCCTTCCATGTCTCAACTGCAGCAATCTTTTTGGGATCCACCGAGATTCTATCTCCAGTGACTACATGGCCGAGAAACTCTACTCGGTCTAAAAAGAACTCGTACTTCGGCAATTTGGCAAACAATCTCTCCTGTCTCAAAATCCCCAAAACTATCTGCAAGTGCTCTGCATGCTCCTCCGGCGTCTTCAAGTATATCAGGATGTCGTCGATAAACACTACGACGAACTTATCCCGATACTGGTGAAATGTCTTATTCATCAAATTCATAAAGACAGCTGGCGCATTTGTGAGACCAAATGGCATCACCAGAAACTCGTACTGTCCGTACTTCGTATTGAACGCCGTCTTCTGGATGTCTGCTGCCCTGACCTTCACCTGGTGGTACCCGGATCTCAAGTCTATCCTGGAAAACACCTTTGCCCCGCTCAACTGGTCGAATAAATCATCTATCCTGGGCAGAGGATATTTGTTCTTGATGGTGATGGCATTCAAGGCCCGGTAGTCAATACACAACCGGACTGTACCATCATTCTTAGGCACAAAGAACACTGGCGCTCCCCATGGAGAAGCACTGGATCGAATGAAACCCTTTTTCAACAGGTCATCAATCTGCTCTTTCATCTCTACGGCCTCCTTGGGATTCACTCTATAGCAAGCCCGGGATACTGGTGATGAACCCGGCACTAAATCTATAGTGAACTCCACGTCTCTGTCAGGCGAAAGCCCTGGAAGATCCTCTGGGAATACATCCATAAACTCCCTAATGATAGGGTGTGGCGGTGCTACATCCCCAACTGTCGCACAACAGTTCGGCTCTAGGCTGGTCTCCAGCCTTGTCCTCCTGACACTGAATGGTGCTGTGCCTGGGGGACTGAACAAAATACTACCCTCATGACAATCTATAGAAGCATGGGCATAGCTAAGCCAGTCTATCCCCAATATGATATCATAATCGGGGAGTGGCATCACAAAGAATCGTCCCCTGAACTCTCTCCCGGCTATAAAAATAGAACATCTATAGATAGCTCTAATAGGCACTGGTCCTCCTCCCGTCATCACTCTACTAATCTCCGCAGTAGGTGTGGCTACTAGATGGTGTTTATGCATAAACTCTAATGATAGGAAGCTATGAGATGCACCAGAATCAAACAAGCATAGAGCTAGAAAAGTATGCAAATGAACATGACATGTGATGACGTCAGCTAAGTAATATGGCTCCGAAACCTGCTCCGGCTCCGGCTCGAGAGCTAGACTATAAACCTTTCCCTGAGGTCCCTTCTGCTGCTGCAGATGTTGCCCAAACCTCTGCTGCTGAGTCGAAAGCGATCCTCTAGGTCCCTTGGCTGCTGGGCAGTTCCGAATCTGATGGGTGGCAGACCCACAAACTAAGCACTGTCCCAACCTCTTCCTGCAGATGGCGAAGTCATGCTCGGGCCTTCTACAGAAAGAACACATAGCCCCCTTCTGCTGCTGAGGTCCCGGGGCTCTAACTGGCGGGGTCTGATGATGTGGTGTAGGAGGACGGTAAGTCTGCTGGGGCGGCGTCGGTGCTCTCTGCTGGAAAGCCTGACGCTTGGACGGTCCCTCATGATGTACAGAAGCCGGCCTCTTGCTAGACAGAAGACGCTTCTCGATGCTCCGGGCCAACTCTAGGCTCTGGTAGTAGTCACTCGTACCGTTCGCCACTATAAGAATGCCGATGTCTGGAACTAGACCATGGCAAAACCTATGGGTCATCTCCTCTGGATCTGCAACCAGACTAGGAGCGAAACGGCTCAGGCGACTAAACTCCGCCGCATACTCGTCAACAGAACGGTTCTCCTGCTGGATGTTCTGGAATCGTTGCCCCATGGCTACTCTAGCAGTGGTCGAGAAGAATTTCTTCTTGAACTGGGTCTTGAACTGATCCCAAGTGGCCCTCCCTCTCGCAAACAACGGCTCATTCCGGAACCAGACTCCTGCCAAGTCTATCAGCATAAATCCCGCTGCCTCGACCTGGAGGTCACTCGGTATCCTAACTCCAAGGAGCTTTCTCTCTACCGAGTCTAGCCAGTCATCTGCTACTACTATGCCCTCAGTCCCTGAGAACTCCTTAGGATTCAGACCTATGAAGTCCTTGATCATCCCCGCTCTCTGTCGTGGCTCTACATGTGGTGGGACCACGGTACGTTCCTCAGAATGCTGCATGCTCTGGCGGAGTAGGGTAGTCTTCTCCTGATGGGTCGTTAGGAACCCCTGGATCAGAGTGAGCAGTTGGTTCCCGTCGAGTGTGACGAAAGCCTGGGTAGGTATAGTGATAGGGGGTGGTGGAAGTATTGGGTCCTGCTGGGCCTGTGATGTGGAAGGTGGTGGAGGCATCTGGGTTTGTGGATCTGTGGAGTGGGGGAATGTGGTCGGTGGAGGTGGGGGTGTATCAGTCAACTGGTCAGCTGACTGGATATGGAGTGCGCCATTCTTAGGTGTGACATACTGGGATGAACGAGTAAGCACCATCTAATTACAATAAAAAGGACTTATAAGTACTCTTTAAAATAAACAATCATAGACAAGAAAATCTAATTATAATAGCAAGCATGTGATGTATTTCCTATGCTGCAATCCTAGCATTCCTCTAGGTGTTCTAAGCATCATTCATAATGTTGTCTAATTACCTTAAGTTCCTAATTGCAGGCATGCTTGGTACAATAACGTAACCAAACAATTTAGTCTCGACCTGCATGGGCCACCACTAAAAACATGTCACAACCCGCTACCCAAATTGTTGGGCCGGGCCGAGTCATGTCCAGCCTACATTTTGGGATAAAATACAGTAAGCTGATATAGAGATAACAAGATAAGACTAAATGTTCTAACAGTTCTATAGGTGAATAAAAGTCATAAATGCTCCAAACATAAAAGTCGACTCATATAATAAAATGTTCAAAGTACAAGTCTGAAATATAAAACTGGATACACGTCCAGTTACAAAATACGTAGTCTAATACATGACTACACTAAGTATCCCAAGTGACTACGCAAACTAGGCGAGTTTCTCCGCAGGAACATCCTCGTAAAGCAAAGTCGGGTCCTCGGCAGTATCTCCATAATATGAGTCGCAGAGTAACTCCTCCTCAGTAAGGACACCTACAACATTATCTTGTCAGGACGGGAGTAAGTACTGATTCTAACAAACTAGCATATGAAACATGGAAATGAACATAAGAGGAATAACTGGAAACATGGCATCACATAATCTATCATGGCAAGGACACATATGTCATAGAGACAGATGTATATGTAATGTTTAAAACTGTAGCAGGTACATGATCGTCAATAGGTGTACAATGTGCAGGGGCACATGTAAATAAAATGTACATACGTGCAAGTGTACAAGTATAGGTGTACCTCCGTACAGAAATACGGGATAAAGGCCTACGGCACAGTAATATATAAAATGAAACTTTGCTCGGTACGATGAAGGGGGCATGATCACGTACTCTACTATCAGTTTCCCCATAACCCATATTCTAATCATGTGAGAGATACATAAAGACTGTTCTAAGCATGGTAGTAACTGAAAGTACAACATGTGAAAATTTAACTTGCTATTCCAAGGATCAGTATTTAATATGGTTGGATTTGCAGTTCATTTATGTAACAGTATGTAAAGTTTGTAGAGAGTACTTGCCTCTAGCAAAGCAAAGCAAGCTACGATAAAAGTACTATAGATGTCTGGTAACTCGTCACTGTAGAAATAAATGCATAAAATTAGTTTTTACACTAAGCTAAAATACTAAGACACTAATTTGTGAAACACGACTTGTGACTGGGCACCTAGCCAAAATGATAACTTTAGCATAGGAGACCAATGTGGGGTGACACACTACTTTAACTAACTTTCTAGGGTCTTTACACTAGTGAGGGGTGAGATTCAATACGGCTAAAACTCAAAATTGCACAAAAGTTGCAAGTCATAATTATTCAATAAATAAATCAAATTAACATTGTGTTCCAACAATTTTTGAGATAGACAAAAAGCTTAATTTTATATAAATAAAGTACCAAAATGATCCTTGTTAATTATAGAAATTTATTATAATTTTTCTGGAATTTATTAACCAGTACAAGTATTTTATAAAAATCAGTTTTCCAAAGTACACAGAAAATGAGTTCTGGTTTCATATGCCAAAATAGTAGCAAAACTGCAAATTAAATATTATAAAAATTATAATAAATTAGCTAAATTAACATAGTATCTAAATACTATTTTTCCAGAATTTTAACAGTAATTAAAGTATTTTTAGAAATTCAAAAACAGCATTGCACACAATTGAAATTAAATAATTAATTATCTGCGTATTTTGTCCATGTACATAGTTTGAACCAAAATTCAAATACAGGATCCAAGGCCATGAATCAAGTCCAATATGACTTGTACAGGTCTTGAATGTGTGAAAACACATTTGGGCCCAAAAACCCATGCTATGCTTGGACACCAAATGGTTGCAGTAATTTAAATACACAAAAATACAAAGTCGTACAAATACATAATAATTACTAATATTTTAATAGGGTAAAAATTATACATAATGGTCATATAAATATGACAAGTATATTTTCATAGAAAAGTAATTTACACTAGGTATAGTAAAATACATATATAAAATGGTATATATATATAATAATATATATACAGATGAACATATATACATATATACATATATATGCATAAATACAGATATATGTAATAAAGTACTAAATATAAGATATATATATATATATAAATACAGTGTGTATATATATATATAATATAGTATATATAATAATACATATATATATATATACAAATACATGTATACATATATATATAAATATATATATATATATAAATAATAAAACAAAAAAGAAAAAAAAAAACAGAAACAGAAACAGCAGCGCAAAGGGGGGGCTCGAACCCGGCCCTATGGATCGGGTTTCTGAGTCGGGTCGGGCTGGACAGGGGGTCAGCCCGCGGCTTGTGTTAGGATTAGGTTTTAGTTTATTTTATTTAGGTTTTAGTTAGTTTTAACAGTAACCCAAAATATCACTCTGTGTCCTGACAGTTTGGGACACAGAGTCTACGTGTCCGTGCTATGCACGACACGTATGAGCATCGATCCTCGTGTCCAAGCACTGGACTAGGGTCCCCGTGTCCTAGCGAACCACATACGTGGATTCGAGACACGGACGACACGAATCAATGCTGCCACTTACGTGTCCGACTAGTCGGAGGGGGGGATTCGAGTGTGCTGGCCGACGGAGGAGTGGTCGGGGGGGTGGCGCTCGGGTGGCGCTGGGTGCGGCTCGTCGCGGCGCGTCGGATGATGGTGGTTGTGGGCGGTAGCGCTCGTCGTGGGGGCTGCACGAGGCTCGCCGGAGTTAGGGTTTAGGGTTAGGATTTGGGGCTGTCGCTGAGGCGGTTGTGGGTGGCTGGGTGGTCGTGGGGTCGTTCTAGGGTTAGGGTTTGGTCTAGGGCTTCATTTATAGGGAAGGGAAGTCGGTTGTGGGCGGTGAGCTGGCCGAAAATGGCGGGGTCAGCCCGCCGGTCAGTCGTCGGTCAGTCGGGGTGGGTAGATTAGGGTTTAGCAATAGGGCCCCTAGACTTAGGTAATTACAATTCTAAAAAATCATTTAATAAATTGCATAATGATATAATAATAATTCTAAAAATTACAGAATGATATTAAAACATTTTAATTAATTACAAATAGGTATTGTAGTATTTAAAACTCATATAAAATCATTTAAAAATTTTAGAAAAATTCCTTAAAATCCTAATAAATATTTTAAGGCTAAATATGACATTTAAAAATTAATTAACACTAATTAAGTAAATTTTGAAAAACAGGGGCTTACAGCACTGGTGTGAGATCTCAATCCGACTTACATAAAATAACACAGTAATTATGTGAGAACATGTAATTTTAGAATAATTATGGTTTTAATTTTTTTGAGGCATATTATTCGAATTTGTTTTGTTAAAATAGCTTTTACATGCCAGAAACCTGTAGCCTTTGTGAAAAATAAATATAAGGTTGGAACTTGAAAAAAATAATTGCTATATTTTTAGCATAATCATCACAAGTAAAACACGAGGTTTTGAAAATAAAAAATGATTCAAACCAAATGCACTCGAATGAAAATAAATTTGCTAGTATTTATATTGAACATTTTGATTAACATGCTTCGTCTTCTCTTTGTTAACAAGCTTCTTCTGCAAATGAATTTATGTGAATTTTATAGATTTGAGTAATATTTTGATCAGTACAATTCTTCTTAATAAATGAAAGTTAAACGATATTTTCTTATTAATTTTTACTTATACACATTTATAATATTTTAAGAAAAATTAAAATAAACTTAGTGCCATTAATATATGACATCAATTTTTTTTTATACATAATATAGGGTCCTATATTCAGTTTTTGAACATGGTCCTCTGAATATCAAGAACCGCCCTGCTTAATGTGTGTGTGTGTGTATATATATATATATATATATATTTTAATATATATATATATATATATATATATATATATATATAAGAAAATTCTTCAATACATCTCATGTAAAAAATTGTATCGATACATCCCAAATCTGAATCATTAGATGTGGATCCAATGGTTCAGATTAAAGCCGAAGTCAAAGTAACAGGTAAAGTCAAAGTAAACACCTTTCACAATTTCCAATGCATTTTCAATGCAATTGTTTAAGATGTATTGATACATCCCATGTATTGTAAAGGACTATATATATATATATATATATATATATATATATATATATATATATATATATATATATATATATATGGGTATATATATATATATTATTATTTTATCAATATTGTTATTATCATTTTTCAAAGATTATTATGTACGTGCTTTGCACGTATTTAAATTAATAAGAATATTATAAGGTTAGTTGTCGCCTTTTCGTAATTTTCAGGTGATTATTCATGTATGTGTGCTTTTCTTTTTACAATGTCAAGAAATTCAAAGTACAAATTTTATTTTTATTGAGAATAATAATCTTTGAAAATTGATAATAACAATATTGATAAAATAATAATAATAGCAATATATATATATATATATATATATATATATATATATATATATATATATATATATATATATATATATATATACACACACTTTATTGTAACATAATTAGTATAATTATACACATTCTGAATATAGTCCATCTACTATCATTATTAATGATAGTCATTAATCAATTTGATTAATGAGAATTAAACTAATACTTAACTAGTCTACATGTACGTGCTTTGCACGTATTTAAATTAAGAGAAATTTTGAGTGTCACCCCACTTTATTTTACCAAATTTAAGGTGCAACCCATAAGTTTGCACAAATGTAAGTTACCCCCCACTTTTGACGAATTCCGTCATTCTTTAACGGTCAACTCCTTTGACCCATTTTTTTTGACGAAAAATGCCCTCTTCTCTACCCCGAGCCCCCTCTCCATGACATCCCCGCTGCACGCGTGCCTCCATCGGCTGTCGCCCACGCCCCGGCCCACCCCCGCCCCCTCTCCACCTCCCCTCCCGCGCCGCGTCGCGCCGCGCCGCCGCCCCCCTCCCCGCCTCTGCCGCTGCCGCGCCGTCGTCGCTGCCGCTGCTACTGCCACCGCCGGCGGAGGCGGGCGTGTTGGGTCGGGCTTGAGGTCAACCCGAGCCCAACCCGATGAATCAAAGGCCTAGCCCAAGCCCAAGCCGACCTCGGGTTCAACATAAGAAGTCCAAGACCAAGCCCGGAGGATCGGGTTGGACTCGGGTTTGGGTCAGAATCCATCGGATTTATCGGGCCTCTAATATAATATTTGAAATAATTTTAAACATAAGTAATATTAAACATATAATCAAATAGCAATCAAACCTTGATCATTACAAAATACAAACTGTAAGATTTATGATAAAGAGTTAAAGGGTTTGGGTGGAGAAATTTAGGATATATATGTCGAGTTTCGGGTTCTTCGGGTAACCCGATGCATGAACCCGAGCCCAACCCGATTTTTGATCGGGTTCAAATATTGTAACCCGAACTCAAGTACGAATCCGAGTATCCTCAACCCTAACTCAACCCATTAATGGGTTTATCCGATCGGGTTAGGGTTTTGCCGCCCAAGTTGCACCCCTAGCGGGGGGGGGGGGGGGGGGGGGGGGGGGGGGGGGGGGTGGAGGGGGGTGGAGGGGGGAAGAGGAAAGAAGAAAAGAGGAAGGAGCAAGGACATTTTGGTCTAAGAAATTTTTTTTGACGGTTATCGTCAAAAGTGGAAGGTAACTTACATTTGTGCAAACTTGTTGGGTGCACCTTAAATATGGTAAAATAAAGTGGGGTGCCACTCAAAATTTCTCTTAAATTAATTAGAATATTATAAGGTTAGTTGTCGTCTTTTCGTAATTTTCAGGTGATTATTCATGTATGTGTGCTTTTCTTTTTACAATGTCAAGAAATTCAAAGTACAGATTTTATTTTTTTATTGAGAATAATAATCTTTGAAAAATGGTAAGGACAGAAAATTTTATTACAATTGAAACATGAAGAGTTGTATGGAAAAAAAAAAAACTTGCATGTAAATTTTATTGCTTTGACTCTTAAACATAAATGACATACAAGTTGACATAATAATATCATGTTTATAAAATACTCAAGGGTATTTTAGGAATTCAAAATTTTTACCACCAAGTTTTTCTATTATATAGTAGAATAGATCAAAGTACAAAATTTATTTTTTATGAGAATAATAATCTTTGGAAAATGGTAAAGACATAAATTTTATTACAATTAAAACATGAAGAGTTGTATGGAAGAAGAAAACTTGCATGTAAATTTTATTGCTTTGACTCTTAAATATAAATGACATGCAAGTTGACATAATAATATTATGTTTATAAAATACTTAAGAATATTTTAGGAATTCAAAAATTTCACCAACAAAATTTTTTATTATATAGTATAATAGATATTGTGAGATGGTCTATGTGAAAGAATCCTTGTGCCTTTTATTTTTTTTAAAAGAGCTCTTCCTAGACGAGAATCTTGCACGAGACCCATAGTCGGACCAAAAAATGAGGTGCGAGAATCTCCTACACTTTTTTTTACTTGAGGAGAAAGAGAGAGAGAGAGAAAGAGAGAGAGAGAAGGGGAGAGCTAAAGTCAATTTCAGGTTTTTGAGATGGGCGACGGAGACGAAAAGGAGCGTACGCCAAAAGGGCTTTTTGTTTTTGTTATAATGATATATGCGTTTCTTTCTCGTGGGGTGCAAGATTCGCATGTTTGGTAAGGGTATCTTTATGAGGGGATAGGGATTTCGACCATCTACCAAGCAACAATGTGTCCATTTCTATTTAAAGATAAAACACAGTGTATATATATATATATATATATATATATATATATATATATATATATATATATATATATATATATATATATATATATATATATATATACACACACACACACACGTGTCTTACACGTATTTTAATATATTTTTAATTAACTTAGGAAAACACTTTAGGAAGACCAAAGAGTAGTCTTCGTAATTAGTAAGTTGTCCTTATTAAAATTAATGAACTATTTTTTAATTTGTATAGACATGTAAGGTATTTTCGGAATTCAAAAGTTTCACCATCAAATTTTCCTATATATATATATATATATATATATATATATATATATATATATATTCTGCACCATCGGGATCGGGAGGTCCGTGTGGGGTCCGTGCGCGTGCCCGTTCGATCCAACGGTCGAGGACGACGAGGCTCTGCGGATCAAAAGTGGGCGCAGATCAAAAGTCCTGGGGAGAGCTCCACCCCACCCCCCCCCCCCCCCCCCCCCCGCACCATCGGATCGGGGGGCCGCGCAAGTCCGCTCGATCCAACGGTCGAGGGCGGGGCTCCTCCCGCGGGACTTTTGGTCCGCGCCTATTTATATATAATCCAGATCAAAAGTCCCGCCCCCCTGCACCATCGGATCGGGGAGAGAATGGGTGTGGGGGGGTAGGGGGAGCCCAGTGGAAGGTTCGGATCGGGAGCCCTGTGGAAGCCCCATTTGTCCCTCGCTCGTTGGATCGAGCCAACCCCATCCCCCCCCCCCCCCCCCCCTCAATCCGATGGTGGGGGGGGGGGGGGGTCTCCGCGGATGAAACTTTTGTTCTGTATATATATATATATATATATATATATATATATATATATATATATATATATATATATATATGTGTGTGTGTGTGTGTGTGTGTGTGTGTGTGTGTGTGTGTGTGTGTGTGTGGAAAAAGCTACTTGTTATATATCCTTCCATATATGCTAGACCACAGCCGCCATCCGAATACTTGCTGTTTTGTACTGCTAGGAACCCCCGATTCCTTTCGGCTATGGTATCTGCCACCTCCTCTCGCCAGCTTCGAGAACCATGAGTCTGTAAGCTGAGCTGAGAATATTGATATTGCCAAACGGATGATGAGAAGGAACATCGAAAGAATAAGTGCTCCATAGATTCATGGTCTTGCTTGCATAACTCGCACATGGGTGACAGAATCTGCACATCAAATCTCACTAGGCGGTCCCGAGTAAGCAACTTCCCAAGATAAAGTTTGTACAAGCAAAATTGTATTTTGGAGGCCACCCCTTTGGTCCACACCATATGAGCCAGCTCCGTGGGAGGGTGAACCTCCCTAAGAGATGCGTACATGATCAATTGGGAAAAGATATGCTGGTCGGTGTCCGTCCATACCCATCGGTCCTCGTCCGTACTCTTAGTATCCACCTGGACCGCTTCAATCTTCTGCCGAAACTGTCTCGTCATAGGTTGAAGGTCCGCTCGCCACACACCCTCCCGAAGAATATCACTCACCCGGGCCCTCCTTCCCGCCGTTGGCATCGCTTGCCTACCAACTCGATCCACCAAGCTCATATGGTTTATCCAAGGATCCCACCACAGATTCAGTAGTCTCTCCATTTGAAAATGATCTGGAGATAAGTCCCTTCAAAGTAGTCCGATGTGAGAAAAGGTTCTTCCAAGTAACGGAGTCATTGCTATTGGCTCGAATCTCCAAAAGGACCGGCTCTTCATATACCTCCCCTTCATCCATACCGCCCACAAGGAGTTCTGGGCGAGGAATCGCCAAGCTTGTCTAACACCCGCCGTATAGCGTAAAGTCCTCAAGGACTGTAGGCCGACACCTCCCTCCTCCAGAGGTCTGCATAGAGTCGTCTATCCTATAGAGTGAAGTCCTCATGTCCAGATAAAGTTTGCATATAATCTTTCAATTTTCCTAATGGTTGCAGACGGCAACATGAGAGTCTGCAACCAGAATTGAACAATGGATAGGCTCTGGGCATGCCACCCCTCCAGCCGTCGCTGAGCATAGTCAACCAGACTTTGACATTCAGTCTCTCTGGTGTAGTTGATAGATAACGGAATTCCCAAGTATTTGACCGGTAACTCCTCATTCTCAATACTAAGAAGTAGCGTCTTCTCTTCCTTCTGCTGACAATGCTTGTTGAAATAGGCCATACTCTTATCCTTGTTCAGCTGCAGACCAGTCAGAGAGCCAAATCGTTCCATGACCCCCTTCAAAGCCATAATCCCATGCCGCGATGGGACCAGAAAGACCAACAGGTCATCTGTATAGATAAGATGGGATACCTGAGGATGCACCCGATTGTACAGTGGGGTGATCTGGCCTCTATAGACCGTCACGTACAAGAGCGATGTGAAAAACTTTATGACTAAGGTGAAGAGGTATGGCGATAGCGGATCCCTCTGCTGAAGTCCTCTTGAACTGTCGAAGAAACCGGCTGACCCCTGACAAGGATAGAGAAAGAGGGAGTAGATATGCAGACCCGTACCCTATTCACCTAAGTACGGTCAAATCGTATAGCAAGCATAATGTGGCACACGAATTTTCTGTTGACAGAATCATATTCCTTCTTCAGATCCAGCTTAAGACATACTTTATCTCCTCCCGGTTTGTTGAAGTCCTGGATCAGCTCATGGGCAAGAAGATTGTTATTAGTAATAGACCATACCTTCACAAAAGTCGCTTGGTTACTAGACACCAGGCCCTGCATAATCTGTTCTATACGTCTGCACATCATGTAAGTGATAACTTTATAGATAAAATTGCAGCAGGAGATAGGACAAAAATTACTAAGAGTCTTTGCTCCTTCCTTCTTCGAAAAAAAGTGTCAAAAAGTGTGATTGAGCTCCTTAAGCAGCTTGCCATTGTAGAAGAAATCTTTGACGATCTCAAGCACCTCCTCCTTCAGAATATCCCAGTGGACTTTAAAGAACTGACTCCCAAAACCATCTGGGCCAAGAGATTTATTCGGGTCCGCATGACGTACAATAGCTTCAATCTCCTACATAGTAACTGGTGCCAGAAGTACATTGTTATCCCGAGGGATAACCAGCCTCTTGCAAACAATCTCCAAAAAGTCAGATAGATAGATAGTTTGATTGTAGAGCTCAGTATAGTCCCTGACTGCTTCGTCCTGTAGTGCAGTAGCGTTAACCACCTCTAGCCATCAGTCCTATATAGCCTAGAGATATGATTATGATGTTGATGAGCCCGGATGATATCATAAAAGAACTTGGAGCCCTTATCGCCATCCCGCAGCCAGCTGCACTTGGCTCGTTGAGCCAGCTCGATCTCTTCCAGTGTACGGAGTGCCCCGACTTCCTTACACAGGTCCTGTTCTGCCGCTGCTAGATCGCCATTGAGGATGTCCTCCT
This sequence comes from Iris pallida, assembly GCA_029216955.1. Taxonomy (NCBI): domain Eukaryota; kingdom Viridiplantae; phylum Streptophyta; class Magnoliopsida; order Asparagales; family Iridaceae; genus Iris; species Iris pallida. The sequence continues at coordinate 14,048 of JANAVB010028671.1, forward strand.
ACAAAGCTATTTGTGCCTCCCGAAGTTGGCCCTCCTTATCTGAGAGAAGGGTATGCCATGAACTTTTCTTTCAGAGTTTTAAACCCGCCTTCACCCGCTTCAGCCTCTGAGCCATGCGGAATTGAGGATTTTTCTCAACGGGATAGCCCCAACCCGCTTGGAAAACCTCCGCATAACCCGACATACAGCTCCATTTGTTGTTGTATCTGAACGGATGTGCCTTTTGCGAGACAACCGTCGTTAGATGGATGCAAACTGGCGAATGATAACTCATGCCAGCAGGGAGGCACTGAGCAACTACATCCGGGAATATAGTAAACCACTCCTGATTTCCCAAAGCACGATCGAGTTGGCAAGCAACTCGTTTTGAGTGGCCTTATTATGCCAAGACCAGATATAACCAGTTCTCTCCATCGCCTGCAAACCAGATCGCAGAAGGCAACTTTGGAAATCTTACAGGACTCCGTCGGGTACACGCTGACCCCCCCACTTTTTGTGACTGAAAAGTAGGGTATTAAAGTCTCCCATCAGAAGTAAACGACACATGGAATAAATTCTCAGTTGCGACACTGATTTGGATAATCTCCTCCCATAGAGCTTCCAGCAGCCTCATATCATTGTTGTCATACACCGCACCCAAGATGAAAGCCATCCCCCCCTTATTAGTGAAAGACATAGCAATAAGCTGATCTGACAGATGAATTACCTGTCTGTCCCAGTTTTTACTGTCCCAGCTTACCCAGATACGCGCCACCCCTCCTACATCCAAGTTATTCACCTAGCACCACTGATGTTGGGTCCTCTGTTGTATCAGTCTAGAAGACTTAATTTTAGTCTCTAGTAGTGCTACAATAGAGCAAGCTTCTCGCCTCAGTACCTCTCTTATCTCCTTTCATCTTCCTATCGTACACATCCCTCGGACATTCCAGGCTAAGATAGACATTTAATATCCAGGGGATGCCCCTCAACATCTCCAGAGCCACCATTAGGGAAAATAGCATGCTCCATCATCTGACCCTCTGCCGCTGCCTCTGCCGCTGTGTCTACGGGAAATCTCGAAAGGTGGACTGAACCCGCTGGGATCACCTCTATTGTCACAATGGTCATTCCATCTAGGTTGGTTACACAGGTCAGAGGTGCCCGTATTCAGAATCTCCATCGCCTACTGCCCTCCATCCTCTCTAGGTAGTATCGCCCGACGCTTCCTACTTGTGCTCTTCTCCGGCTGGTGGGTACGGTCTTCTGTCACCGTCTTTCGCCACGCCCTCTCGGACGGCCTGAAGACTTGTTATGTTTGGACTGAAAAATAATAGTCTGTCCGGGATCGAATCCGTGCATGACAGCAGTAGTGCCCTCTCCGCTTTCTCCCAAGGTCTGGCCATCTCTCTCCATCTCCATTCCAGTCCTAATTCCCGCTTTAGGGCCCTGGTGGTCACCTGCATCATTCATGTCTCCACGAGGCTGCATCACCCGGTCCACCAATGAGAAGAAAGGATTAGCCTGAGATGTATCGCCCCTGCACTTGGTTGCACCCCCTCCATCATAGAGGTAGACGCCTCCTGTAGGCAAAGAACCCCACTACCTGCGCGTAGACCTCTATCTCTGGGAGTATCAGTTATCCCATGTCCTTCACATCCTCGATCTCCCTACCAGACACCCTTTAAAGGGATGCCCAAAACATTTGCAATGGCTGCAAACTGGTGGCACAAACTTATACTGCACAGTCTGGCGAGAGACTCCACCAGAACGCACCTCATACTCAAAGAAAGGCAGTAGGTCAGCAATCACATCTACTTCAACAAAGATCCGTGCATATCCATACGGGTCATGTACGTCGTAGCTTCATCGGCCTTGATAGGTTTGCCTATGACACTGGCAATTTTTATCATCATGGAGATGCTCCAATGATTAGCTGGTAAATTCGGTAGTCTGATCCAAATTAAAACTGTGAGGAGAATTTTCGCTCATAAGTCGCCGGCGTCCATGCTTTCATGATAATAAGCCTACCATCAAAGGTCCACAGTCCTCCTGGAGGACCCGTTCCATGTCCTCCTGCAAGTTGAAACGCCGAGATATAAGCCATTTTCTCGTAAGAAAAACTCCATGCGACCCTCGGTCTCCAACTCGTATCGCGTACGCACGGATCTGTCCGTAAAATGGTCTCGAGACAAGCACATAAAGGATGACTGAGTTGCGCAGTAGTCCGCGGTCTCAGCAAGATCTCCTTCCGTCAGGGTCGCCCGAAGTGTTGTGCCCACCATCTTCGGTTTGAACATAAGACATTGTACTGACAACTATTCACCCTACATTCGACATTACCCGCGTAGGATTTCGGAACCCGTGCCTTACGTTGATCTCCAGCCACTGTTTGCCTTTATATCCATGCCGACTATCGTTGTTGAGGCATTGGTGGTATGGACACATTGTCAGGTAATTGACGAGAACTCCCATAAGCCTCCTAGCCCCTCCGAGCCTGCACTACTAACGTGTCTCTGGTCACCACCTATGATTGTCGTCTCCCGAGGCCCCACTGGCGGGTGAGTTTCGACATCCCTTTCCCGTTACGCTTCTGATCACCGTTGTCCATTCCGCCTCCTCCTCCGGGCCTGTATTATTAGTATTACGTCGATCTCCATCTCCGAAGGTGCCCACGCCCTCTACCGGAGCCCGACCCACGTGTCCCCACCCCTAGCTGCGTTGCCGGCCCGTGTTTTGGCCATTCCGGCGATCGGGACTGCTGCCGACCTCGCCGTCGATGGGGACGTCGCCTGGCCGCTGCGCTGGATCCAGCGCCGCCCCAGGCCCCCAACATCCCGCTGCCAGCTATTTCAAAAGATCGAAGCTCGACTGCGCCGCCAGCACCCGTCTCGTCGCCGCCTGCACCGCATCCGCCGATGCCCGCGCCGTCTTGGACGACCCTCCTACTAGCGCCCCGGTGGACGCGCGGGGTCCCAAGTTTGGGACCCCCTCTCGATCGCAGACGTGAGAAAACCTAGCCGCTCTTTCTTTCTTGCCGATGTTGGAGAACGGAGCCGGACCACTCGTCATTTCTTGAGATCGGCCGCTGGATAATAAGAGCGGCGGCGGTAAAAAATGGAGCTTCTTCTCTCTCTTTTTATCGAAAGCCGTCAAAAACCCTTATTATATATATATATTATATATATATATATATATATATATATATATTATATATATATATATATATATATATATATATATATACTTCAATTAATTTTGTGTTTTTCAACTTAATACATTAACTTTTTCAACAACTTTTTTTAAACCAAAGCCCGTAGACTAAAGCCACCCAGCCGGCTTTGGTCCGAGAACCGTGGACAAACGCCACCTAGCTGCCCCCGTTGGGGCTCGAACTGAGACCTTTCTCCGACATGCCAACGGTCTTACCACTAGACCGCGTGTCATTGGCAACTTTTTCAACAACTTGATATCTTAAAAAAATAGAAAATATTCATGTCCATTTCTTCTCTCTTCTTCCGCCACCGTTCTTCCACCCTTGGCTACACCACCCTCCACCCTTTCTCTCCCTAGGCACGTGCAGCCAGCGGTGGCGGCGACTCGCGCTAAGGGGGGGGGGGGGGGGGGGAGGTGGGGAAAGGGGGAGGGGTTGCGGTGGGGTTGGATGGAGAAGAAGTGGTAATTTCGTCATTTTCCTAAAAAAATTATTTTAAGTTAAAAATATTAATAGTTGATGGTATCAAATTGTTGAGTATAAGTTCTTAAGATATCAAGTTGAACATAGTCAACTGTTGAGAGTATTAAATTACTTTTAAGCCTATTTTTTATTTTATGAAAAATAAAAAATCAATCATCGTTATATTAGAAAAAAATTAAAATATTTCTTAGTTGCATAAGCTCAATTTGACTAAAAGCGTGGTACAAATATCATCAAACATTAAAAATTAAAAGGCTAAATTACAAACTTGTTACCTTCAACATTTATTTTTCCAACTTAATATCCTGGAATTTGATAGGTACTAACTTGATACCTTTCTCAACTAATATTTTCAACTTGATACCCTTCGTAACCCTTAACACTTAATTTCAACGTTAAAAAAAAATTCCTAAACTACCCCCTCCCCCTCTCCATCTCAACACCACTCCGCGTTCGCTGCTGCTCCCCCTCTGCGCGCAAGTCGCCCCACGCTCGCCGTGCCCACCCCCCTCCCCCCCACCCACCCCCCACCCACACACACACATACTGTCGAGCCGACAGAAATGGGTTGAGGGGGGGGGGGGGGGGGTGTTGCCCCATAGAGGAATTTTTTAAGGATATTTTTGTCATTTTCTAACTATGTAACACTGTTTGAAAAAATAGTATCAAGTTGATGCCTATCAAAGTCTGAGGTGTTAAGTTGGAAAAGTAAAATAGTTGAGGGTATCAAATTATAATTAGCATTTAAAAAAGTAACTAGTTAAGCTACAAATTTGGCAGCTTTATTAAGGATGGTAGTTTTTCTTAAAATTGTCATTTCTTTTAATAGTTTTTATATGTTTTGTATTTGATTCTGATTTTGTAGGATAAGCATGTGCGGATTCAGAAATATAAACTGTGGTAGACTAGAGTGGGTTAGAATGAACTAGCTCGGTATTGACTAACTCATACAAAAAAAATTAGGGGAAAAAAATTATAATGAAAAAAAGAGAAAAGAAAATTGGATCACCGTCCCCTAGTCCATACCTGGATCCGCCCATGAGGATGTCTGGATAAGATTGCTGATTTATTAAAAGATTTTAGTCTACAATGGGTTTAAACAACATTTCTAAGGCTCCATCTTGCATGGACCAAATGACAATAACGAAATTGCGAACAAAGTTGTAAATTAGTAGACATACAGTAACTTTTTTTTTTTACTTTGTCATTTTATATCATTTGGTGTCTTCTTATACGGATGAACTTGAAGTCCTAACCATGAAATTATTGGATAGAAAATCGTTTCTTTGACTTCTACAAAAGGAAAATTATCCAATATTAATCATAATTAGCATATGCAGTAAAAAAGAGGAAATAATTTAGTAAATGTTCTCATTCAAAATATAGAAACTAGCATATACCTTAAAAAAAAAAAATTTAATGCCTTCATTTCTTTGTATGGAACAAATAAAATTTTAAGATATATCCCCACTATTTAACTAAAATTTTGGCTGTTTTAGAAAGAAATGAAAATATTTGTTAGTTTTTTTTTTTTAAATAATGAAAGTATATACTACTTTCTATATTTTAAACGGAACTATTTGTTAAAATATCCCAAAAATATATTTGAGTGTTAAAGTAGAAGGTTAGGCATTTTAGGGGTAGCAAGGAGGAGACACGTTGGCATTGTCCACACCGAGAGTCCGATTGCCATTAACGATCATAGAAATATCAAAAGAGATAAATATGCTTAAGCATTTTTTGAATGTTCCAAAAATAACATTCATCAAATCTTTTTAAAGTATGAGATTTGAACTAATTTATACAATTAAAAAAAAGATAATTCACATGATATACTATTTTTCTTTACCACTAAAACAAGAAGAACCTACCTCTTAACCAAAGAGTTTGGTGTGTTTGACTATAGTTATATAATATTAGGTAGTTAAACAATTAATTAAAATTTATTTATTTATTAATTTAATTACGGAGAATATACATAGACTTAAAACGATTAATTTTAAATTATTTTCAAGTCTCTTATAATATAGTAAATTTAAGTGTATTGACACATAAAATAATTTTTTTTCCCTTATAATTATTAAATATATATATATATAGATATATATATATATATATATATATATATATAATATAGCAAATGACCTCTAGCCTAGTGGTTAATAGAGATGCAGCGGCGTCCGAGTTGTCAGGAGATCGATTCCCGGTGGGAGCGTTCGCCACAATTACCTTCTTTCAATATATATATAGCAGATGACCTTAGCCTAGTGGTTAAGAGAGATGCATGCGGCCCGAGTGGTCAGGAGTTCGAATCCAATGTGAGAGATTCCAAAAACAAATAATTACCTGATTCCAAATATATATATATTATATATATATATAATATATATATAATATATATATCTATATATATATATATATTGGATTTTATTTTTATTTTTAATAATTAAACCCATTAGGTTGAGCTAAACGTGCTTCATAGCTAGACCGTATTGATATACGTGGGTCCTCAAGTACATGTGGAATTCACATGGATACACCAAATAAACAAGAGTAGAATCTCGAGCCATCTTCCTTTGTTGGTGGTTAGTTATGGTGTTTTGTAGTCTTATGTGTATCTGTCCAATTTCTTCTTGGTTTCATTGGTCATACATGTGGGCCTAAAATCTAAGCATCCAATGCTAGCTTGATACTTCCCTTTGTAGGCTCATGGGAATCATCAATTTTTATTAGTGATTGATATTAATACTTAAAGAGTGATCCTTTCCCATTCCTTGTAATTTTTCCTTCAGATATTCTAGTGTGTCTCAACATTGTTATTAGGGTTATCCTCCACATGTATTATAACACTCTCTAGATGAATTCATGACCTCCAATTTGGTTCTTGATTCTGTAAAGTATTTTCAATAACTTTGATAGAGCATATAGAATATCAATGAAGTAATGTGGAAAGTTAAGAAAGATCTACTATTGTAGATCTAATTGGCTCTTGGAACAACAATAATGGAGTTGTTGGCGGTTTCATGTGGACTAATTAGAGTTTAGATCCTGGATTTTATACTGGCTTAGAGTTTATGTCCTAACATATCCAATTGAAACTTAAACCCTAGACTGTTATTATTTGTTTTATTTTTTTCCATTATACCCTCTCTAGTCTATATACAAATGTTTCATTGTTAAGCATGAGAGGGTATTAAAAGTCCAGGTCGAAAACCTTCTAATGGAGAAGTTAGGATTTAAACTCTAAGCTGATAAAAATCAGGGTCTAAATCTATTAGCCCGTTTCCATGTAGGAGATGAGAGATGCATGCTATAGTTTTTCCTTTTTTTGAGATGAACTGTGTAATTTTCTCCTATTATAACAATGGATAGAATATGTCACTAAATTAAGATGGATTGCAACTTGTACGCAACCTATCTTTTTAATGTTTGATTAAGGGGTATTTGGCTGGATGTGAATAAAAAGACATTATCATTTATTTATTGTTACATTACACAATTTTTATTGTTTGGTTTGATGAAATTACAACAATTGCATCAACTTCTTCGATTACTGTAAGTTTTGTGCAACCAAACTTTCTTCAACACCATTATGGTAATATTCATTGTACCAATTATATCATTTTATATGATTCTCTATTCAAGTCACACCAAACAACAAATTTTATTTAGAACAATAAAAATTGCAACCAAATATCTTGATTACATTATTTCAAAAGAATATATGTAGGTCACATACTTGCACGTGCAAGCAGACAACATATTACAACATATTTACAATATTACTCACAATAGCAAATGTTACATATATATGACATTTTTAATTACAGCAAACCAAACAATCTCATTTCATCTTTACTTGTAGCTAGGCATATGCATTTTGAGGGACAAGTAACACGACGAGTTGAGTCGCACACCACTTGACACCGCTACTGGGTGGCCTCCAATTAGACTTACACTTGTAGTTTGAAGTATAAGAAAATAATTGATGCAAGCTAGACTCAAAAGTGGCATAGCTCTTGGAATTGGTCATTGTTGCACCAGAAATATAAATTTGCAATTGGTCCCTCCAACATATCCCACTAAAGTATTCTTTCTTATGTGACAGTTTATGGTGCCGTCTGACATGACAAACTAACATGACAGACGACAATGATATTTTTAAAATTTAAACTACATTAAAATTAAAAAAAAAAACATTAAAGTAAACATTAACATTGTCATTAAAATTAAAATTAGCATTAAAGGTTAAAATTAACAACGTTAACATTAACATTAATATTTAAATTAAAACTAAAATTAAATATTAAGCTTTATTAACATTAACAATAATATTAAAAATTTTGGGTAATTAATTTTTGGTTAGAATTGTCATGTTAGGACATGGCAACTGCCATGTAAGGAGAGATAGTTAGAGGGACATTGTGGAGGTACGAA